>LWMK02000488.1:0-52005 GCA_001693075.2 Taenia saginata
TGTCAGAGGGCCATTCGCTACAACTGGAGGGGCAAGCCACGATATCGTGATAAGTGGAACTAGACAATATTTGTCACTGTCGTAAAGCATTAAACAAAACTTTGGCATTTTCAAAATGCTGCTTCACTTACACTCAAGTAAAGGAATTTCGATACAGCCTTGCTCTGTTGGCATGATCTGTTCCAAGTTGGGCCATTGAGAATGCAATTGCTGTTTTAACATGATATTTTATGCACTAGCGTTGAAGTAGAATTTGGTGCTGCCCAAGCAAAAACCATTTCGACGCAAAATTAGTTGCTGCTCCCTAAGCTGCACGAATATGAAAGTGAGGGTGATCCTTGCTTACATCTACATGAATCTGTGGCTATTCACATGAACGCGAAGCCCGGAAGTGTGTAATCCATTGCTTTCGCAACAATGGCATAGATTCAATGTTATCACAAGTGACTGCTATTCAAGTAGCTTAGAAGCGAAGGTAAGGGAAAAGTGAGAATGTGGTGTGCTTTGTAAAAAGATGCCAGAGTCCATTGCATTTGTCAGTATGTGCACAAGAAACAAATCGGTTTTCATGAAAAGAAAATGTTTTAAATGGAACATGACGCTTGCGCACTGCTCAGCGATGTTGATTCTTTTTGCAAATATATAATAAACAATTAAAACCACAACTTATGGATTCCATAAATTTAAACGCTTATCTTGCGTATAAATCTTGACAGCATTCTCTTGTTATGCGTCGCCTCTGGCAGTGGGGGCTTTACTTCGAAATGCACTCATTACCTGTGCTGTCGACAATTAACTGTGACCCAACTAAATATTTACATCCACACCACCTGGAGCAAAAATGCCCCATCTGCCACATAGCCACACAAATGCGCTGCGGTTGGTAAAGCACTAGGCTGCAACAAAACATCTCCATAACCAATTCATACATGCATGGTGTAGTTCCTCCCTCAGCTTTTCCCCTCCCCAAGTCAAAAGGAGACATCGTACTCAGGTGGAATGTATAGTAGTGTACATAAAATACCACTTCGCAAAGGTACGGCGACAATGCAATAAAGTAGTCCCATCACAAACATCCGCCATTCAACAAACCACTGGCGCATTACATTAGTGCATTTTGCTTTGTCCAGCATTATTCCTTGTCTCCTATGCCCAAGTTACTACTGGAATCCGTGAAGTCACTTCTGATTGGATCTCATTTGCGAATGCAATCTATGAGGCAGCGTATTCACTACATCAGCAGAGAAGCGCTAACTAGTCTTTGGGTGACACTGCCGACCCCACCCTGATCCACTAATCAATAGTGCCTCCAACGCCACTGCTTCATCTATTAGCATCACCTGTTTCAAAACAGTAAAGCGATATCGTCGATGGCCAATGAAGGCTCTGGTAAGTGTGCGTTCGCTCACATCGGACACGATTTTTAACAGCGCAGATGAATATTTAAGCCTTAACCGAAATCTTCATGCATGTTTGATGAGAGAGCAAAACCATCCGAGAGAACCCTACAGTTCCTCGGTATTGCAACATGAATAACATGTGTTGTGCAGACGAGAGAACGATAGCAAAATCCACTGTAGACTATTGGTCAGTCGATGCGGTGTCACAGTTTCTACAGAGCAAATCGCATTCACGTACACATTGCCATACGAGAGGGATCAACAAAAGAGGGGGACACCTAGTTGAAATAAGGCAGGAGCAAGGCAAAATAAGAAAACAGGGCTATAATTGACAACTGGTCACCAGAGGTGCAAAAACTGACTTCAGAGATAGTATCGTTCGTGACGAACTACCATAAAGAAAGAAATTCTACAATTTCAATACTTAAGCTAGGAGAACTCGGGCAGAGCCTGCTGCAAAACCCCAATAATCGATACAGCAATCTAAATAACTCAAAATTATTGACAAAAATAGGCACCAATATCAATGTAAAATACAGTGAGTAACAAGGGAAGGGGTAATTAAGGGAACAGGCATTAAGATCAACCAATAAGAAGACAGATTTGGGGATAGCAGAATGCAGGGGCGTCGAATAAGATTGGTGGAAAAAAGTACACAAACGGAGGTAGAGCTCAAAATGGGTCACATTTGTGGTGAAAGCGTATACAATACGTGAGCGAGTGTTGTGCTGCCCGACATCAGTGATGGACATTGCTCAGTGGTGTTGCCAACACACCACGTTCTCTCACGCCGCGCTGCTCTCCCTTTTCCTTCTGCCTTCTTTATGCTTCCCCATCCCCACCACTTTGCTCTCTCTACCATTCCCTCCCCACTTTCTTGTTAGCCCACCCGCTCTCGGTGTCGCGCTCTACGCCCACATCTCTAGGTGTCTCCCGAACTCGCAGCAGCTCCCTCTGCTGCCACGTTGTTGAAATCGAGATGCGCTAAGATTCTCTTCCCACACTCTCCCACGCCCCTAATGATGCTGCTGCCACCACTACTAGTAATGCCGCTTCGGTTGCACATCGTGCGCAACAAGCCATCCTCCACAAGTGGAGACAAGACCGCTACACGGCATTTATGGAATGAGTGAGCGAGTGTGGCGTGATCCAACATCACTGACAGACATTGCTCAGTGTTGTTGGCAGTGCACCACGTTTTCTCACTCTATTTTGCAATTTCTGCTTAGCTTTCCTTCGCCCTTTCACTCACCCGCTCATCTGCCCGCGCTCAGTGTCTCACTCTACCTCCACATCTTCACGTGCTGCTTTATCTCACTGCCATTCCCTCCACTGCCATTTTGCTTTAGTTGATATGCACTAACGTCCTCTTCTCCGACTCGTTAACCTCCTCCTCTTCCAACACGTCGAAATTGTGATGATGCTGGTGCTGCTACTGGTGGTAATCCTCCTGCCTTTCACACATTCTTATCTCATCCATCATCCACATTTTGTTACAAGTTGGCATTACTGCATGCTTATATCCATTGCCATATTTTTTTGACATATGTGGTTTGCTTTCTTTAACCACTTTTAGGATTTCCGTTCGATCAATTTTTTTGTTTATTTCTGTATTTTTCTATACTTTACAACCGTTTGTCTGCTGTACAGACCATTTTTATTTACTTTTGCTTGATGAATGTCTTATTGTGCTCTTTTCTATTGTTTAGAAATACTTCTACTCCATTTTAATATTTTGCCTGATTTTTCACAAATGCTTTAAAACTCAATTTCTGCTAGCTTCATTCAATTACTTTTTAATGTAATTCATGGATTTCTGAATGTTGCACATTCATGACCTGCATTTTAGGCCTTATTATGTTTGCTATCTTGCTTAACGAATGTAACAGCCGCCTTCTGAGAGAATAAGATGGACTTATGAGTTTTTCCACCACCATGCGCTCTGATGCCCTTTGCATGCAAATGTTGAAGAAGGACTGGGAGTGAGTGATGAAACCTGATCTGAAATGGTCCTGAGCACGGCAGTTGGCGACTTAAAGCTTGGGTCCAGCTTGCTGTTTGTTGCCTCAGTATTAAACATTGTCTACCGTAATGGAGCGGACATCCGAGTCCTAACCGCTATCTAGGTAAAGCCAAGGTCACCTCAAATTATTTAGTTGATTCTATATGGATATGCCACCACCATTACTTAAATTCATCCACCTCCCCCATGTACGTGACGTTACCGTGGTTACATACGCACGCGTGCTGTTTGTTGGCATGATGAATTTTTTAAAAATATTTTATGCAAATCGCTTCGAATGACCTTGGGTCTAGGCACTCATTTCAGGTTATTTAACGTTGTTCTGGGTTGGTACACACGATGGTGACGGAAGTGGAACGCCTGGATTCAATGGTGCATTTTGCCATGCTTCAGGCACCTTTACATTACTTTCCTTATTCCCTGATGGTCTCTACTCTTCTGCACTGCTCTCCGCACATTTGTACCACTTCTTACACTCAGTTTTCATCCCAACACATTACACTCCTTCGCATGGTACTCTACTGCGAAATAAATCATGTACATATTGCTATACTGGATGAGGTAGTGCTAAAGGATGAGGCGGTGACGTTGATGCTGAAAGTAAATGCTGCATTCATGGCGCTGTCAGCGGTGTTATCAAAAATCTAAGCACAGCTAACATTGGACCCGCAGTTTTGCGTTTGAAGGGACGGCTTTCCAATTCTACTTTAAAGAAGAGGAAAATGTCTCTGAGGCATGCGGCAATTTTGATAGAAGCATAAGATGACATGATGAGTACTTCATTCTGCAGCGTGCGTAGTGTCAGCGTCAGCGCTGTGCGTTCAAAATTGTACGTCTAATCAACGAAGGTCAAAATGGGTTATGAGGCCTAAGCTAATTAAATTTTTCTCACTTTATTAGCGAAATAGCTGAAAACACAACAAATTTTTTCTTACTCTAGCTTACATGCGTCAAATTTGAAAACACAAACACGAGGGTGATGAAAATTGGAACATGATTTGCAAGCGAGACCCTCAACAGTCACATAAAATGGAGCGAAAATTAACGAGAAACAAAACAAAGGTTAACGACAAATAAAGCAATTTGTTGTCTGTTTGAACGTGTCAGAATGTGCATCAGGAATTCTGCCTAGAACCTCATTTCTTCTTAGCTTTCCCAAATCCTGTGAGTAAATGCAAATGATTTTGTTCCATGTGCTACAAAGGCTTCTTTCCAGATTCAAGCAACACTTGCCTCAAATGTGCATATGCACATGCCCTCCAGATTCGGTAATCTCCAACCCTAAAGTGCAATGGCTTTGACAAGCTTCTGGCCAAGTATTGGTCTCCCTGCACTCAATCTTATGCTTCCATCGATGCTGATTTCACGCATGAAGTAAATGGAAGGAATTAGGGCTGGCGAATTTCAAGAAGATTGACGAATTTGTGGAACAGCAAATGCCCCTTTTTAATGCTTGTGTGCCTATTTCATGGGTTGCTCTTCGAGGCAGCGCTACTTTGATCTCTGTTACTCAGACTTATACTACAAGCTCTTCCTGTCTACTTAGCGACTCTTCATGTAACTCACTGACAAGAATGTAGGGGCTGCTGACACTAAGACGACTTGACAGAATGGAAAAGGCAGCATTGCACACGCGTCTTAATTCTATCTGTGATACAAATGGGATCCAGCCCAGAAGCGACTAACTATGGCTAATAACTTATGTGAGCAGATGCCTCAGTGGCTTTAAGCAAAGTAAGTAAATGTCTATCCACTTTGTGATGCTATGTTTGCTAAAGGTGCCCAATTACTGTCGAAAGGGAATGTGCTACGATGGGTGTCTACTGGTTTACGAATGTTGATTAACAATGTAGCCTTATAAATTCAACACACATTGTAGATTGATGTGCTTTGCTTCGGTTCTCATGATTCTGAAACGCATCTTGGCCTCTATTGAACAGTGAAACCCTGTCCTTAGTATGGATAGCGTGGGCATATCAAGGTGCATGGTTACATTTGAAGTAAGAAGTGCCTGCTTTAACCCCTAACAAGCGTCAATAGAACTAAAATGTTAATAATTATGGCAAGTAGCATGAGGATAAAAAAAGAAGAGAGAATTGGTTGAATGTGCAGTTAGTAACAGAAGTTGGAATTTGAAGTATAATTGGTAAAGGAGGGTGATCGCCAGCGACGATGGCAAGTAAACACTCGTGGATCTGCTCAACAATCAGGTTGTGCTTCGTCGGTCTGGGTTGGTACACACAAAGGTGAAAGTGGTGGAACAAACGGAGTTGCTGGCTCACTTTACCTTCCGCCTTTTGCTGCTCTTCACCTTACTACTCTCCGTTCGCACGTACTACACTTGCGCGCCCATTTGTGCCGTTTCACATAGTCAGTTTCCATCACGTCACCACTTTTCTTCGCACTGCGTTCGGTTGCTAGTCCTTGCGTGCATATGTTACTTTACTGAATAAGGTAATACTTGAGGAGGAAGCAGTGCTGTTGGTGATGAAATTGGGCGTTGGAATTCAGAGTGGTAAGAGAGCATCTAATAGAGTGAAAGGCATTAAGGCTTTGGGATTCGCAGCTTCTCATTTTGCATTTGAATATGCACTGTTAATTGCATCGATTTTTGCAAAGTAAGCCGTGAAATGAGTAAATATTGACAAATTCCTCGATTTTGCTTTGTGAAGTTGGCAACATAAGCACCTTGCATGGACTTGCTAATCAAGGCCATTTCAGGTGCCTCGATGGCACTACTACAAGACATCCCTTCTCGGTTGTGTACAAGCAAAACTTTTCCTTAAAAATTGTGTAAATTGCTATTTAAGAGTAGGCTTTGCTGAAGGAAGAATTAATTAAATTGCAGGCAGTAGTAATCATTGTGTTCAACGTCAATCAAAGCCTAGTAAGTGCTCCTCTGTTGATATGGTGTAAATTGCAACCTTGTGGATTGCATTCACAGGTGCATAGACAACTGCAACAAGCAAATTAAAGCAAGGTAAAGAAATAGAAGGAAGAGAGAGTGCCTAAACATCATGAGAAAATTGTGAAATTTACTGAATGTAAAAAGCATTAACTAAAATACCATGTGGTTGTGTTTGTGGATATGCACACATACTGGAATGGAGTAGTGCTTGCAGAAGTGAATGAAGGGGAAATGAAGCTGTGAAAAATGTGAGAAAGATTGTGCAGAGCAGCTATGAGAGTATAAAGAGGAAATACAAATAAAATCCAATCGAGAAGTGAATGAGCAACACTCAGTCGCCAATTGGACATGGTCGTGGAATTAGTGCAACTGTGGACAGATTTCTTAGTAGCTGCAAACAAAATAACTAAACGACTATATGCTTCGCAATGTCATGGCTGCCAGAAGTGCCATCTGCGAATGTGTTAAGGCAAATATTCACTGAGATGCGAAAGTTGGTCTGCTGTGGGGCTTTAAACATCCAAGCACACATTGCAGGATGCCGATAACTAAGAACAATTGCAGGCATAAATTTGCAAACAAAGACCAGCCTATAGACCTTAAAATGATACACTGACGTACATGCATGGTTAAGTATCTGGATTACTAAGTGGAGAGATGATAAAATTAGAAAGTAATGCAGAAGAAAATAGGATGATTTCATTTGCATACACTGATGTGAACCAATTTTCAACTCACTTTGCAACGCTATTTGCAATTGACGATGCGTTTGCGAATGCGAACTAAGCAGCTGCATTCCACAAAATGTACTTTAATGTGCTTGCGCTCATGCATCTTCTGATGAGGTCGCCGACAGCACCGTGAACACCACCAACCACCAATCTCACCTCCGCTTCCTTTAGCATCACCTTATTCAATGCAGCAATACATGCGTGCAATAATCCACAATCGAATACAATGCAAAAAGATTTTGCGTGGCGAGTTGGGACTTTTCGAAGGGCACAAGTGTATGGAGAGTAGTGTGGAAAAATGAAGAGTAACAGAGCCAACCAAAGTAAAACACCAGTGGTTGAATCGTAAAAAGACGAGCCAGTGACCCCAAGCCTTCCACTTCCATCACGGATGCATGCGTACTAGCCCAGACCTCGATGGAGCGCAATTCCACTGATATCTATGCAAGGCAGCCGCTAGCGTCGACCATCAACCTCACTATTCACCATTTAGCTCTTAACCTACCTTATCAGCTGCATAGTCTACACCTTCTCATCTCTTTATAACTACCTTAGCTACTCCTCACAAATTACGAAGAGCTTCAGTCTTTTCAACACCCTAAGAAGTTTATGCCTGGTTCATTTGCTTTTCTTTTAACTTGCTAATTCGTTGTTTATTCTTTGATCCAAAATGCAATCACAATTTTGTGTCAGACATATTTGGGGAGTTTTAGCCTCTGATGTAACATTCAGTTCTAAGTTATGCATTATTTAATCATGAGAAATTCGACCCTGTTCTTTGAACAGAAAAACTGTGCTGAAACACATTAGCTAACGTGCTTAGTTCCACACACTCCTCCCGTCGATGATATTCAGTAAAATACTACACTTTGTTAGGAAATTGACCTAACATTTACTGCCTGAATTTACTTTGATATTGCTATGAACAATATCGCCATTTTTGAATCCATCATAAATGACGTGAGTTGTACCAAAATAAGTCTTTTATCGCATTAGCAGCTTCTGGTTTCATTTTATGTTACTGTTTTTAAAGATGCCAATTCACACCGAATTGTATGGGTCAGCATGGACACATTACTTGCAGGAAAAGTGGTTGACCTAATCACTGCCTTGCTGAGATGTCTGCATGGTCTAAAAAGAGGAATAAAACGTGTCATCAGTGTCATCACATTGTAAATACAAAAGTAATTTCCAAACAAAAGCTAAAACAAACATTGCCTACCAAATACTAACGCTATTTGGTTGAGAAAGAATTTGGGTGCGGGGAGGCAACTAGCGATTCTGTCAATAAATATTGTAAATCTTTTGCACGGTCGGCTTCAATGTTGTGCTAGAGCGAGTCCAGTTTGCCTTTCGGCTCTGACTTCGGAGGCAAACTAGGTGAGTGTTCTTTTGTCGTCCGCAGTGCTAAAAATACAAAACAAAATATTGTTGCTATTTTGGAAGTTAATTTTCCTCTCAATTTTCGTTTTTGTAGTGTCGGAGGTAGCAGTAGAAGCGGTAGAAGCTTCTCTTGGGAATGCACATGGATGTTTTCAATCATATGATGGAGGAATAAAAGTTCTATTTCTAACGCTTTGCCTGCACAAGTTCACAATAGCGAATCACAAATTTTAGGGTTAATTGAAACAGCTGTGGCACATAGCATCGTAGTGCAAGCACCAGCGCACAAGGTGTAGGTAATGGTTTGACTCCAAACAGTTGGTTTCCCGTTTGCGCTAAAATGAGCTGCATTTGATCACCAACCTTCGCGCTGTTGATGCGATGCACGCATGCTCGACAATTCCGACTCAGATTCACCGGCGTATGAGAGGACGTGATGATTATCACCCTATTAAAGCTTACTCTGACAATTTTGTCCTACTACTTGCTAATTGCACTCAGGACTCATTAACAGTTCCACTTTTAGAGAACCTGACTGAGGCAATTAGAAAACGCTGTGTCAGGGGTTCTAATGGAGAGAGTTTGTGATGCGAGTGAAGTAACGGCTTGTTTGCATTTGCATACGATAGGGGATAAGAGTCGCAGGAGCTGAGCAAATGCCTTCCACTTGATGAACACAAGTTGACAAATGATTGCCGAAGCACTGCAAATTTAGTAACATGATCTCCAAGTCCTTTGCTTCGTACGCTGACAGAAGCACTTGCTGTGTAAGTTGTCTTTCACGACAATATCGCTCCTTGTGCCGCTGACACTGATCCACTTGCTCACCCTGCGATCCGCACCTCTAAGATGCAATGCGCTTCGTCTTTATTTGCCTATGCCTGCCTGAATTCTGCTGTGCTGCGAGTAAAGCTAGACATTATGAATTCCTTGTTGGACGCAACACAAATGCCTATGAGACCGATCTGCACGATGCGACCGGAGAGTGCACGTGTTTAAAAATAAGCACTTATATTTAGTTAGCCAAGACGATGCGAACTCCAACACGTCGATGACAGTCTAAACTAACAAACTATTTTATTTGTAGTTGTTCTCACATTCGATCACTAAATATGAACAGCATGAACTTCTGTAAATCCGAGTGATTGCTGTCACTCATTTGACAAAATTATTCATTTGTGCTACATTGAGAGGCACCATTTCTTGGTGATGCTCGCGACGATGGGACGGTTTAAATAACGAAATACAAACGCGCGCATAAATTCGACGTGCTGAAACAATGAATCGTTTAGCCAATGAAGTGAGATCGCGACTTTTATGTCATCTACCAAAATTTCAATTATTAAGTAGACATTGTAATAAGGGTAGGCAAATGACAGAAAGTAAACGGATGCATTTTGCGAGGATTGAAGTTTTGTCTGAGGCAATTCAGCAAATGCCAAGCGAAGAAGAGGAGGCAAGTGGCAGCGATGAGGCTGATTGCGAAATGGGGTAACCCTGGTAAATTAATCCGTCTAAACTTCTGCTTCTATCACACTCGCAAACTCAGCCCTGTATGACTCTACAGCCATCATTTGTCTCATAGTCCACCATCCACCCTAAATGAAATAGCGCCGCACCTATAAAAATGGGTTTTAAGGGAACTAAGTGAAATTATTTTGTTGAGGCGTGAGTTTCCAGTTTGTAGGTGCTAGATTTGCAGTGCCCTATGATATGTGCTTACCTGTCTGACGGACTAGAATGCAGAGGCTGTCAAAGTATTAATCGGATCACCTGGTCTCTATTCCGGTCAGAAGTGTTTATCCATAGTGCTTGGAAGGCGTTACTCTTCCAGTGGTTGAGAGTATACTTTGACCAAAAGGCATGGATGCCGCTCAACGGGTAGAAATTTTACGAATTCGTTCAGTAACTGGTGCTCTTCACAACCCAGCTACCAAGTTCGTCCTTGCGTGTCATATATCTGTACGTGCGCTCATGAGCACCAGCAGTATAGGTTCTAAAAATTAGCAAAGATATTGCAATCGTTAATGCGCTATCTGACCTTCTTTGGAAGAAATTTAGAATTGTTGCCGCTTAGGGGTCTGGTTCCCCGTGGTATGGTAAACATCCAAGCGTCAGGTGCGAGCAAAATCACTGATCATGGGCGCCTATGAAAAGATGGGATGTACTGCGATTCAACACGGCGTCACGCAGATAAAAGCCGTGCAGTCGCAAAAACTGCGAAAAGAGGGGAGCAAGTAAATGAAGGCTAGTATGATAATGTGCAGAACATTGTGGACTAAGTAAAGATAAGAAACTAGGCCTATCACCACTATTGTTTACACATGACAAGATCATAAAACAGGTAGTGTAAGATACTGAATCTGCCATGCAGGAACGCTCTCATAGTGTAATGGAATTCGCAAGTGACACCGATGCAGTGATTATAGCACTTCGGTAGGCACAACATCTCAAATATTGCAGTCGATTTACTCTTTCTTTTTCAGCTAGTACGGTTTTGACGAACGCATGCGACCACTTGTTTGGCCTTAGTTACACCTCTGTGATCCCAATTGATTTGGAGTTAATGTTGAACCCTTGAGCACCAACTACCTTTTCATTCTGCCGGGTCGCCTCAGCAGCATCACTACTTACTTGGCGTTAGTGAGTTGCGTGGGGAGTAGTGGAAGAGGGAAGGGAGAAGCTGCAGAAGAAGTCCCAATGATCAGGATTGGGATCTGCATCAATTCTTATAGCGTACCATGAAAACAAAACACAAACGCAGATTAAGAAACTGATGATATCCTAGAAGATATTTTCATTCATAGAAGAAGAGAGACGCGAAGGTGTGAGTGCACCAACATTTATTTGCTTTACGTTTACATGCTTACTCACTGTAACGTTGTGTTTCAATAAAAAGCAAAATTCTGTCACCTGTTTGCCTANTGCACCAACATTTATTTGCCTTACGTTTACATGCTTACTCACAGTAACGTTGTGTTTCAATAAAAAGCAAAATTCTGTCACCTGTTTGCCTAGCATCAAGCATGAACATCTGGAAGTGCCCATTTGTGGCTACGAAAAGTGTAAGTTTTCTTTACATAAATAATATAAGCTTTATCAACAGCCGACAGCCATTAAGGCCGAAATTGGCAGCGTTTTCCTGGAGTAGCTAGGAGTTATGGAAGTGGAGAGAAGTAGTGGAGTGCGCTGTTGGTAAAGGAGGTTGTAATTTTATATACGGGCTGAGAAGGAGCGATGTGGTTCTGCTTACATGCCAGTGATTTAGCCAGCCATGAGGGTTATACTAAGCTGGTCTGCGTCAGTACACGCGCTGGTGATGGATGTGAAGCATTTGGGATTGCGGGCTCACTTTGACTCGTTCTACTAGCCTTCATCTCAATTTAGCCCCTCCTGCTCCTCACTCTTCACTCTTCACTCTCTTGTGCTACACCGAACAGTCAGCTCTTATCGCATCATCTTGCATCGCTTTGCACTGTATTCGGTTGCAAAGTATTGCATGTAAGGTTACTATTTGGAATAAGGTAGTGCTAAAGAAAGTAGAAGTGACGATTATGGCGATGGTGAATGTTACACTTGTGCTGGTGTCAACGTCATCATCTAAAGACAAATTTTGCAAGCGTACTAAAATTTGGCTTATTTTGCATTTGTAAACGCACCGTCGAATGAACACATCGTTGCGAAGCTAGCTGTAAAATTGGTACACAAAGATAAGCAGAACTGACAAACTTTGCAAAATAAGATTTGTGTGAATTTAGGCTCCCATATTCTGACTTTTTTTCTATGGTTTACTAATTTATAATGTTTGCTCACTTCCCTACGTTTTTATTTCTTATGAGCTAATTTTAGTCCTAGCATTTATGGCTGCCGTTGCTTATGGGTGCCGACTACCACAGCACATTCATAGGTGAAACCAATGGAGCTACCGAAGCACTTCCGGTAGAAGTATCATTACAAAGCGAATGGACAATGCTTTTTTCTTCACGGCTACTGAGCAACTTGTCTGCAATCGCACCAATTGTACCACAATACCCACTTTACCACTTGGATGTACTCAGCCACTTCTCAATTGGATCCCATTTGCATCACAGATGGAATTGGGACTCGTAATCATTATCACCTTCTCCATTGTGCTAGGTTGTTTTAGCATCAGCTCCACTTACATACTTGTCAATGAGGAGAGTAACGTGCTACAGAATCAGTTTTAATGAATGCAGGTTGGGGTATGTGCCATCTTTAACAGCGACGCATGAAGGGTGCAAACAAACAATGTAAAAATTGGCAAGTCATTTAAGGATTGTCGAAATTGTGGAAAGGTCCGGTCCTACCGCATAAAAGGAGAAGAAGCGCTTGTCAAAACCACTTCGGGTCTATCCGCTTGATCGCTGAATAAAATGTGGAAAGTGCGATCAATTAAGTCAGCGAACCGGTCGTTATCGCTTTCGTCACTGATACAGCATAGTCTCAGTGGTGTACTGATTTTAAGCAAAGCACTTCGATGTAATCGTCTGCCGGTGTAATCAACAACAAATCTCCTACTGTCTTTCTGACGCAGGCTGCTAATGGGTCAACATGATGTCGGATCACTCCTAAGCTTTCAAAAGGAATAACTCGATGGAAGATTTGTAGGGTTGGAATGATGGGCTCTTTGATGTGAGCAACTTACTTAAAAGCGGTTTGCAATGTCTGTAGAGGATGCCACCGTAAGGAGTTTCGGTCCATGGCCCTGCGAGGATTGTGGGAACCTGTTATTCAAATGCTACCGGGCAAGGGAATTGGCACGCATGGGTCCGCTACAAAATGACTGCACTTGCGTTATCATACGAATAGATCTGCAAGAGAAATGTAAGCTGGGTTAGCATATGGAGTGATAAGAGGCGCAACATTGGGACTCTTTACAATAGTTCCACTCAGTTTATAGTTTCAGAGTATCATTTTTTCCACCAAACATGCAATGTAGAATTTCATGCAGATCATTGTTAAACAACTAGAATTACAGAATGAGGTAAGTAGGCAATATTGGAAGATTCCATGTTATTCAACATGGTAAATCATGGGCAGCTTGCCTGCATTACTTTCTCGTGTCACAAAATCCATCTGTTTCAAATTATATTAATCTTTTCTTTGGAATGTATGCGATATAAAAGCTGAGAGTTGGACATTTAACCTTTTGATTTGGATCTGTTACTCGCACGACGCTGTCTTGCCATACATGGCAGCGATTACGACCGCTGCTGCCATCCTGGTAGCTGTGATCGTTATGGATTATAACAGCAAAAAAATGAAGCCAATGGTTGCAACGATGCTAAAATTTTGGCAACGTTTACAGGAACCATTAAAATTACAAGTTCTCTTGTTGCTGACTAAAATGCTGAACTAAGTCCTGGTACTCTGGCTCATAAATCACCTACAATCACGACAAGTATTGTCAATGCAGTTGCTTCGATGGTGGTAGATTAAGGCTTTTGAAGGAACTGGGGAAGAAGGATTACGAAGTGGCAATTTAACTCACTATTCTAGCTAACCTCATCTGCTTTTCAAGTAGCAGGTTAAGTGGAGAGAGACAGAGACGTAGAAAGTTAAGCTTATGTTTTTACGAGTCTTTTAGAACAGATAGGCTGATATACACACAGCTGAGCAAACAGAGTTATTAAAATTGTGCTGGATGGGATGAGATATTCGCATGCATCTGTGCTGTGCTGGTTCTGAGAAGATTGGGTACCAGGCACTGCTGTTCGTCTCCGTCTCATCCGGCATTCGAGGCGGCGACACTAGTGGCAATAATAGTGACGGCGGATACGGCAGTATTAGCATTGACGCCACCAAATAGCGCATATTTTGAGGTGCACTTTGGGGTTTGCTCAGAAATATCTTATTTTGGCTGTGTGGTGGTGAGAGAATGCGGCAGAGAAGGAGGTGCCGAAAAGTGCAGACGTAATTGAGGTTGAAGTGAGCGTATAAATGGGAGGATGCTCGTTGAGCATCGGAAGTCAGCCATACTTTTTCTCAATTTGTCCGAAAATTTAAAAATACTTCTATGCAATAACTACCGGAGCTGCTATACATCAGCTGCTAACCACGTCAGCAGATTGGGTTGGGATGATTTTTAAAGGACCCAAATGCAAATGTCTGCAATAGAGCAGCACGGAAGCATCCTGAAGCGCATGTTAATCGCGATCGACGCGAATAGAATCCAAGGTCCTATTTTGCAATATTCGAACTAAAACTGAGAACCTTGTGCACAATGTGGCGTTGGAGCTATGCCTGTGCCGATTAAGTGAGAACATCTCAAGTGCCACTCTATTGCCTAAGGAAAGATCTAAATAAGTGGCGCAGCATACACGGCTAAAAGAACTTGTAAGGGTCATAGAAGTGCGTAATGACTTCACTTACGTATTTCAAGGGAACAAATTTTACAGTCCACGGTGGATGTCGTCTTCGGGATGGAGCAGGCTGAGTGCAATCGCACACAATGGCTAGCTTCAGATCTTGGTGCGTTTTATCTGCCTTAGAATGAAGACGAGGAGTTGAGAGGAGTCAAATGGCGGAGCTTACGCGCACGTGCAAACATAGCCAAATTCTGCATTGGATATAAAATACGAGTTGTAGGCAATTTGATGCAGAAATCGGTATCAATTTTAGCAGCTTACATGTAAAGCAGCACAATTTCATTTCAGCGCGTGCAAATACGAGCTTCGGTTCTGTACGATATGCCCTTAGCCACAACATAGCCTAGCTTCAAACGCTACAGTACAGAGAGACAAGCACGACGAATGACAATCATCAATGTGATACGGAAAGTACAATGCAGCGTGGATGCCTTGTTGGTATGGCATGATGCTTTTATACTATAGTTTGACTTATAGACTGTATTTATAAATGCAATTATACCTTAACCAACTCCATACAGGCGTTTATATTCATCGTGGTCTCTGGAAACATCTCCGTGTCCTAGTTGAGCATCGTCAACCGACTGGATCGTCCAAAGCCAACCAAGAGCAACCTTTCGAAAATGCGTAAGTAGAACAGTTACTCACCTCTATCATCCCTACAAGTGGTTTTAAGTGTGCCCTACGCTGAGTCTGCATTGGTTTCAAACTCGAATCGATTTGCTTATCAGTCATCAAAGTGACAAAGGAAAATCCTCTTTGAAAGGCCACAAAAGTAAATTTATTTTCAGTTAGATTACTGCAGAATATGGCCCACAATGAGCTAGATGCATTTTGAGAATGTTCCGGTTTATGCTATTATATTGTACACATGGTAAAGTAAAAGGCTACGGTTAAGGTGTAGTAAGATAAAACAGAAGCGAGGGTGAGAGATTTGATTTGATGAATCCCATGCCACTGAGTAATGACAGAGACAGTGGGGCTTGGGCTGCCAGGGTGTGATACAAATGTTTTTGGATGGGGCCTATTTCATGTGCCCGTATTAATTTTTATCTTGTTCAAAATGAAGCACGTTCGCAGCACCACTGATTTGGCAGTTTCCTCTCAAATTCGTTAGTAGACGAATTTTGTTTAGTCTAAACGTGAGCGAAAAATGTTATTATAATGGGATTATGCCAGATCGACGCTGTTGGGAATATTCACCACTGGTTTCTTGAACGCGAAATCAAACCGGAGCTCCTCATCTGCTACTCATGTAATTAAGGCATTCTGAAAACACGGAAGACAAAGTTTTAGAGGTATTGGATGAAAATTGCAGTTGGTAGTACGAGATGTACATAGAATCACTTAAATATCTTAAACAAGTCATTGAGTGCAGCCATTGCGATAAAGCAGATGATTTTCTCAAACCATTGTTTTGTACTTTCTTAGCTGGAGGTACTGCTTCTAAGAGCATAATTCTCCTTTAATTTTTGATGTGTAGAAGATGATCAGCTGCCAGTGATCTTTGGCTGGATATATTTTCGAATTCAAGGCGCGCTGCGCTGCAACTCAAGTGCTGTAGAGATGAGAATCAATGCAGGTAAATATTCCCACCCACAAAAGTCTTTCATCGCTAGACGCTATTTCATTGAGTGCTGCATGGTATTTTAACAACCGTTTCCTACACCGCTGCTCAAGAGGATTCTTAAATTTCTAGTAGTCCTTTTATGGTAAAATAAACCTCATTCTTGTGGTTTTGGAGTAGCTTCCTATGACAATTTTAAAGTTTTTCCCAAAGCACTATATTACTGTTCAAAGATGCCTTAAGCAATTAAAAACACCAAATTTTTTCGACTTTAAAGCATTGTATATTTTGCAGAGCAGGCAGTGACTCTATAGTACAAAAATTTTAAAACTAGTGGTAAATGTTTTTCAAAAACAGATTCTTCCGAAACCTGCAGCGGGGATTGATGCGTTGGAATCAAATCAGCGCGAAGCTTTTTAAAGAGGGAAACGAGTAATTTTGAAAGTGAGCTTTTGGCTACGATGACTGCAATGTTTTGCCTGGGATTGCTATATTTTAGAGTTGTTTCCAACATCTGCTATACGTGAATCTGTAATTTACTTATCTACTTCCGTCGACCCATAAGTGTGACAGGTAGTTTTGTGCATTTGTCTAACCACTCTTGTACTAAACTCTCTTCCAACTAGACTACTTAAGGTACCTCAGGTACCTAACATTTCACTTTCTGCCAATCCATCAATCGAGGCATCATTGCACTGTGGACGTAGTCATCTGGTGCACAGATGGTGGCTAGACTGCTGAGAGGTATCGGGCTGGTGGGTCGTACAGTTAACATTCTTTATTGCTAGCCAGCTGTGCTAGGTCATTCATATCGCTTTAATATGCTTAAGGAGTTTCTTTTTATAGCACTTTACAGCAAACCTAGACTGCAAATAAATTGCAATAGCGGTTATCATATTGAATTGTCCTGCATTTTTGGGTTGAACGGAATCTTACGTTACTTGCTATATTGCCTGATAATGGGTGTGGAGAGAGTACATAGTCTTATCTACAAACTCGTGGGACTGCATTTTCATGCAAAGGAGCTGTAATACGAGGGAAATTTTTGTCATTGGACCTACATGATAGTATCACACAATGGCTTACCTTCTTTTGCTGAGTAGTCACTTCTGAACTCTCCTCTGACTTGCCAAATCTAACGGCTCCCCCGTTGTGAGATGTCAATCGAATAAATATTGCTTGCCTAAGTGGTACCGATGAACGGAGTTTTGCTAGCTCGATTTAATCTGATACCTCACACTACTCGACTCTAACACTGCTAGGTAGAACTACGAAAGTGAACCAGTGGCGAGTTAAATAACTCAGATCTCCAACAAGCGCTTTGTTGCCATTGTTAAATCTCTTGCACCATTCGTTACCCAATCGAAAATTGCCCATTTTCAAGGAGAGTTTTGATGGTGATAAAATTATATATCTCTTAATAAGTACGTCTGACAACATGCAAATGTCATAGCTCTGTTGATGTAGCAAGTGTTTACGTGGCGATTTCGGAGTGGAAACATGCTATCACCTTATAAAATCCACATTCCTACATGTGCAAGTGGGAATGTTATAACAAGCATGTCTGCGCAACTCACTTATGGCACTTACAGACACTACCCCCTTTTAAGAAACAATGAACGCATTGAACAACACTTTGAATAGATGAAATCCGATTTTCGATTTTCATCCTTTCCAGTCTGAAGTAAATTCAAAAGAGTAGACTGCATTCTTGTAGAGTCAATATTATGTGCTAAACCTTAATCAACCATGCTGATATTACTGTTGCGTCCCTTTTTAGACTTTCCTGAAGAGTGGTCAAGACGCAGTACATAATATATGATTATATGTTTGCACATATATTCGTCAAATGGGAAGGAAATGGTACAGCCGGCATGGTTTAGGGACCAGTTTACCCTGCAAAGGCAGTATGGTTACTACAAATAGACGCAACCAAAATTTGGGAGCCAAGCAATGTACAAAGTGCTACAATTACAGTTTAATCGGAAGAGTGAAAGGGGATGTAGACTTTGGGATGTGTGGTCATGCGGTTGAAACTCTCCTCCTCCTTTGAAGTCTGCCAATGAAACTATGAATGGGCAATGAGAACTTTATCATTTCCCTTCCCTCTTTGATGTGACATTCGCGCCAATCACAATTTCAGCAAACGTTCATGTTTATTACACACTTGACAGTCACTCCAATCTTTTAACAGCACCAATCTACGGCAAGCGGTTTTGTTATCTCTCAACTTATCCACGTTTTATCTCTGTTTATCCTTGCCGCATTTTTAGCCTACCTCAGTTTTTAATAACCCCCAAATCCGCCACATCTCAGATTTACTACTCACACCACGAATGCTCTACTAACCTACAACTTTGTCCTACAACAGAAGGTCCACTGTTGCACTTTAGCGTTTTCACTACTGAACACATTCGATTCTCACTCAATATTGTTGAAGTTCGTTTTTATTGACTACATTTGCATCATCAGCGTGGCATTATGATATTCTCAAGGTCGTCGCTGTCCTCGCTTCGTGATGCGATAAATCTCCACCATCAATTAATAAAAAGTCAACTTCAATGCATTTCCAAACAACTTAACCAAATTGGTTTGCATCAAGTCTTCGAAGCAATAACGCTACCTACCCTACTTTAACCTATCTTCAGCTAATACCTCAGTGCCACGCTATGTAGTTATTTTAGGAGTAATTTGTCCAAGATCCAAGTGTCACAGGCCCATATAGGTAAACCTTTTGGTCAAAAACTTCCTAATGATAAAGCTATGCTTTGGTGGCCGAGGTTTAATAATCAGCACAAGCGATGAGGAAATAAAAATGCTTTTTTATAGAAGGCTGTTTAAAACTAATTTTTCCACTTCTTTTTCCTTGACTGAATTATCACCTAAGCCATCAAACGATGCCGGATAGTGCTGTGGTGACATGCCTAGCTTCCTGCACAAAAGAGATCAAAATGTTCTGTAACACTACTGCTACCACTTTGGTTACCTTATGCGCCAAACTCTAGTTCTCATATGATGGATATACACGTGGGATGCGAAATGCATCAGGTGTCCGTGTGTCCTTGGAAAACAGACAGTCCAGTGTCTCACATTCAATCAGAAATGGCATCCATTTTTTTACACACTTGCTTTTATACGCATGCACCCAAAGAATTGAGCAGTATTGCTATTCCGATCGTCAATCTGCAATTGCTTTCACCGTTTTCACCACGTTGCAATGTGCATCACGTCCAAATTACCAGGGAAAATGGCAATAACAAATGCGATGTCCCAGTCGTGATCGAATCGAAGTTAGCGACTGTGCTGAAACCGGATTGTAAAGTCGTTTCTTTTCCACAGGATTTTCTTCTGCCTAAAAGGCGACTCCATGGCTCAATAGACTGATTCTTACTTCCACCACCTGTTTTTGGTTCCAAGCTAGCAGATAAATTAAGGACAGGCGATGAGGCTTTAACATTGCTACGCAACAAAGATGATGGAACGACAGCTAGTTAACTATTCCCTGTGATTCTGGAGTGGAGTTGACTTCGGTTCTCAAAGGGAGGCATGGACGGCTCGTGTCCGCAAATGTGGTTGTGGCGATGTTAGATGGTGGAGGTGATGATTGTGAAGAATGCCATGTTGGTGGATTTTTGGGTTTATTGGTGATTTATTTTAATAGCAGGCGGGTATAACATTAATAAAGATTTTGATCGAAGAGTTCTTTGTTGAGAATGAGACCTTTTCGGTTAATAATTAATAATTTGGTCTAGGTGAGCGCTTAAATGTTAAGCCTGGTAAATTGGCCCCCAAAAATGCAATGGATCTGGCCTTGGTCATCAACATATTTTGGCTTAAATATCAAAGGTGATAGTTATAATAGCATTCCTGAGGATGGACAGGAAAAATGCTGCCTTCCTAGCCCAGAGCCTCCAACTCTAAGGTAGGCTGACAAGATAAATGAAGCAAGTAGGCGCTCGGATGCCTCTGAACATGGGATCGAGTGGCATTATCTCGTCGTGCAATCCAATGGCTTACAAATGTGTGCAAAGCACCGTTAGTAGAAGTGCAAACTTTAAGTTAGAAAATATTAAACTTAGCTAAAAGTGTTTTTCGTGATATTAGGACTTGTAGAAAACATGTACTCATTTTTGCGATTCGTTCATTTGATAAGTGCCAAGGATTAAAATCATCATAAGCTGGAAATGATGCTCAGTGGTCCCGACTGCCGTGATCAAGATGGAGAGGCTAAACAAGTCTTTGAGAATCAAGAATTGTAAATACCTCAGTGGCCTAGACATCGTCAATTTGTTAGTGGCTGTAACAACATGCGCTCTCAACTCCCTCACCATCAAAGGCATTGTACGCGACTATGTAAGACAGCTAGAGTGGGTGGATGCAAAACTCTATCTCATGCTGCATTCAATGTTTGCAATGACAGAGTCAGAGACAAAATCGAAGTCGGAGGTAGAGATCCTTTGCAAAGCCATACGACACTATCATGAGGATTGCCAATTCCTAGCACATTGCCTTTACTAAGATTTGTCTCATAGCAACAGACCCATCCAACTTTTGGCGATTGGACGTCAGATAAATGATTTGCGTATCCTTCAGCCCCTAATAAAACACTTTGTGAATTGAACTTAAAGTATGAAATGCACCCGTTTAAAAACTGCTTGCCACTTGGCGAATTTACACAATTTTTTGTTTAAGTATCTGACTTTGGCATTCATTTTGACACCAGTCATTTAGGAGAAGAAACTTATCATCCTCTCAGGTTCCTTGAGACTGCCTCTATCCATGTTGGACGCAGTCAGTGGCATCACTTGAGGTGTCTTCTGACTAGTATCATTAACATTACCTCTGCTGTGACGCTTCTCCCTCCGATGCTGCTCACCCTGGATGTTAAATCAGGACAAATGGAGGAATCGATGTCTACTCGTAGTCACTTTGTTTGTTTCGTGAACACTCTCTACAGACTCGTTGATAGTATTTCCAGTAGGAGTGGGGGATCTTCGGTTAGTGCTGGCACATGCAATTGGTGGAGAGTGTAGCGTCCAGCCAATGAGATGGGATATTCGTCAACATGCATGAGGCGTTTCAGTGGGTCGCGTTGCAAATTGCCACTGTCAATCGTGAAGGCAGAAGCCAAGGCCAAGGTGGAGGGCGCGACAATGTTTCAGTGCATTCGTCAGCAGCGGTTTGAGTATAATCATGTCCTTTCATGCCTTTTTGCTCTTCCTCCCATTTGTTGTAGTGCATAATGCAGTCATCAAGAATAAGCATCATTTTTATTCCAGCTAGTGTTTCTTCTGCAGTTTTAATGTAAGCTGTATTTTGATGTTCCCTATGTGGAAAAGCGTGTTTCGAGAGTGCTTTTTTGTATACTGANTACTGATCTTAGTAGTTAACAGACACTACATTTTGCGCAAATAGGCATTAAAACGGCAGCAGTGGAAACCTGTTTGTGATCCCTTCTCTATCATGTCAAAACACGGATAGCCTGTGATAGATTGCCTTTTGACGTCTTAAGGCACGCCAGTGGTAGAGAACCGGTTTCGACTTTATAAATCTTTTCATTAGCTCTCTCGAAAGCGAAAGTGGTGCATTGTTCTCCTTGGTGTTGAATGCTACCCTCAGCAATATCCTTGGCGTTGACAGTGGTTTGGTTTCTTCGACTGAGAAAAGTGGGTGGCGTAGCATGACGCGTATCGGATGAGCTTACCACATCTTATTAAAGGATGGCAGAAATTGTAAAAATATGGGATTTTGTTTGCATTTTTACAGCCTGCGCTGATCATAAGAACTTGACTTGGCGCCTTAAGCAGCAGTTCTCTGATTTCCAACCTTCATCCAAGTTCGCAGTAGGTATCACTTTCTTCAAAGTGCCACAGTCGCCTAAGGGATGTAAAAGGTATTTCATTGTGAGGCTCTGGCAATGGCTAATTTGGTTAGTTAGTCATGTAAATACGCACTTGAGAAGTGTTGTGGCTCACCTAATAAGAAAGGGTGACTAAATTTATGAGACTTTGCTTCTGTTTATTTAACGTGATGCCATCGCTTACACATCGGTACACAAGGGCAGTCTAAGGTGCAAATTAACAAAGCGTGGCAAATTTCTGTCTTCCACTTTAGTATAGACAATCTATGGGAATAGGTTGCTGTTAATTGAGCCCACGCAGAATGCAGAGAGGGAACGAGTTTGCAGTATTACCCACGGTGACCTTGGCGTGAATGCAAAACTACCCAAAAACTAGTCCGTATTGGTCCTGCTATAGTTCACATGAACTCCACTGCTGAATTTCCCTCTCTTCCAACCACTCGTTCCATTCAGCATCTAAATGATCGGTGGGCTCCCTTCCACCGCTCAGGAAGGAAAGTATAGCATGGGTTACCAATGGAAAAGGAGTGCAGTGATTCCATTCCTGACGGTTTGAAGATACATCCATACCGACTGACAGATAAGTGTGCATCGCATGGTCTATAAATAAGACCCAGTCACGTTTCGTCCCTCCGACTGTATTTCGTGCATTGCATTCGGGTGCCCTGGTATTACCACTGCTATGGCCTGTAGTAGTGTTCCGAGGCATATTTTTAATGATCTCGTCCAAGTTTAAACGAACGAAACTGTTTTGAGTCTATAACTCCCACTCAAACATGAGCTTTGACCTCTTCTGATAATAACCGATTAATTAACATGGATACGAATTGCATCTTGCATAAGTCTATGCTTTAAAACATAAAAAACAGCATAACCTTTGTATGCACTTCAATAATTCCAACAACGGAAGACAAGCAGTTGCCATGTCTCGTCCATTTGCAAATTCAGCTGCCCTTATGCACTGATGTGCAAACAATGATATCACGGCAAATGGACAGAGGCATCAACCTATATATTCAGTCATCATCCGTTATTAGGCGTGCCACAACACTTTTAAGTCGCCTCAGCATCAGCGCTGCTTACCTACTTGCCATTAATCGCATGCAGCAGGGCAAATTAGAGGAAAGGTTGTGGAATGAGTCTTAATATACGCAGATAGAAGTGCGCGCCACCTCAAGTAGCAACTTATGAAGGCAGCACAAAACAGTGAGCAAACATTTTCTTATCCACAAATTCATAAACAGTCTTTAAACTGGTCCGATGCGCTTATTTCTCTCCTCTTTACCTGTTACACCACAATCGAAAAAAGCATAAAACTGAATGCAGGAAGGCTAAATTTGTCGAAAAGATTGTCTGAGCCATTGAGCTGGATGAGAATGATGAAGGGGTCAGGATGTTGTAGAGGAACATCTTCCCTCCCTCGGTTTATGCACACATTGAGCTCCGACGCATCAAAAATTGTTCTGCAATTACTTATCCGCTATCACTACTTGTATTCTGCAAGTGTGTGTTAATGTGCAATCACCTCACTTTACCGAAGGCGCTGCGATGCTACGTAGCAGAACCTTAACTTACATCGTGCGTTGCTGTGGTGTTGCGCTGCACCATGGATGTGACATGCATTCGTTTCCTGTCGAATGCACTAAAGGCTAATTGGATACTGAAATTGGTAAGGTGCACTGTAATGGAAAAGAAAAAGAAAAGGACGTTGTTAAACAGATGGTAAAATGGGTGCAGGAAAAGGTCAAGAAAAGCCCAACTTCCTCTTTCTGCCATGTGTGGTCTCTGCAACGGTGTCTGCCATTACAATTATTTGTAGCAAAGTAGTTGAGGGCTGTATGCGTAGGAAGTTTCCCTTTCCAACAAGATGAATGTGACGATACTTTGCTCCTCCCTTGCTGCTGCCTCCTCAAGCGATCTAAAATGAGCAGTTGCAGGCACGGAAAAATAGAGTACAAGCTGAATCTGAGGCAACACAAATGAGGTTGTGAGTCAGATAGCATATAGCTGAAAATTTGCATTAAAATAGCTGCCGCCTATTATTTCTCAGGATATTTGGCTTGATTGCATATTGGTTATTCCTTTAATTAGAATCCTTACCATTTAAAGTTCGATGGCTGCAAATGTACTGTACAGAGAAATGTTACCGCGTTGGAAGCCTGGTATCACCCACATACAAATAACGCCACAGGCGTCATGCTGGAGTCAGTCCCTAAAAGGCATTCACCATTTTCTTCCTTAAAAAATCACTGATATTTGTGGTTGCCTAAATTCGAACATTGCAAGCAATTTAGTTGTATTTAAAACAATGGAATGTATGCAAGTGACCACGCACTTCACTTTGACGAAACAATTTTCATAATCAGATCCGTTCGCAGGCAACCTCTATGTCCACGTTGCTCTAGACAAGCGCTGCTTTATAAGAAGATCGTCAAATCATTCTTGATTCAGAAGAGCCCCACAAAAGCTTGTGCTGCAGCATATGAGGCAAAGCAAATCAAACAAAAGTACTTCCAATTACGCCCTTGTATATCTTCTTTTCGCAAGAAGACCTTAATCTCTATATGATCGCAAGCTTTTTACCCGGTGCCTGCGTGTCATTTTTGCGGATCGCTCTACAAAGTGGCGCATATGCCAATCCTGTTCACTAGGACTCATTCTAAAACCTTTGCCTTCTTTCTATAGCTGCTCTGCATGCCACTCACTGCCACGGATGTAACTATTGGCGTTGCTGAGACAACTGTGTAGAATAAAGATGGTATTAGCTCCCACGAGTCCAACCTTAGCCTTCGCAAGTTTGTATGCATCATTTTAGCGATCTTGCTGATTGGAGCTGCGGGGCAAAGTACTTACGATGCTAGTGACGCTGCTGCAAACGCTGGAGGAAAGGTTCAGTTTTAATTGTAATGCTTATATGGGTTTTAATGATCAGCTTGATTCCAACTATAAATTTCTCTGACGTATTTCAAATTTTCGCTTTCTGTAACGCAGGTGGTGTATCGTTATGATTCAACCCGAAGTCGCAAAGGCACCTCAATTTGAGACAATTTGGTTCAATAGGTGCTGAGAACTGTTCACATCGTTATAATGCTGAATAGCTATGCGTCAGACCATGTGGTCTGCTCTCAAGCACTGCGTAGTCGACATCAATCAAAATTTTGTCTTTGGCAGGGGTCATGGGGAGCATGAAACCAACACAAATCTAGTGCCACAATGCCTGCAACTCAAAAAATAAACTTTGAAACCCAATTTCGCCAATACATTTAAATCTATGTTAACATCCTAAAAAACATCTCGTTCGATGCATAATAGCGCATATAGGGCCGTTCAAACCATATCATAAAATAGCCAACACTACTCAGTCAGACACAGCTCTACCACTTCTCTAGGCATGGCAATGGTCNTAGCTAAATTTATACCCAACTATGTAAGATCTTCGGGACCTCTGCAGCACATACAACACCTGGACACCCACAAGGCAACAGGTGGGTAGAAAGGGCAAATAGCACCCTCATCAAATCAACAACGACCTTTACAAAAGAAGCACAGCCCAAAGATTGGGAATTAAGTCTAAGACGTGCCCTCTCAACATAATCGGTCCGTATTGATCGAGCTCCCATTTTAAAGCTAAATTTATACCCAACTATGCAAGATCTTCGGGACCTCTGCAGCACATACAACACCTGGACACCCACAAGGCAACAGGTGGGTGGAAAGGGCAAATAGCACCCTCATCAAATTAACAACGACCTTTACAAAAGAAGCACAGCCCAAAGATTGGGAATTAAGTCTAAGACGTGCCCTCTCAACATATAGGGCTTCGGTCCACATATCATCTGGAGTTTGGCCTTTCAGGACGCCTACAGGCTGCAAAATGAGAGTATCTTTCCATAGTTTCTTTATCAAACGAGAAAGTAGCAACCGGTAATGCCCCAAAATACATGCGGCGTTCAAAAGAGGCATGAGAAAATCTTTGAACATCGCGCGGAGACGCTCACAATTGTCTTATGGCAGATAGAAAATGGTAGAACAGGCACGGTTGAAATAACGTCTGCTACGAAGGAGACCATGTATTTTAATCCACCAAGAAGCAAATGTGGATAATCACTACATTTTGTTTGTAAAATTTCCCAGAAATGCAGAGGACTTGCATAAGTGAATGGACCAATGTCTATATGTAAAACTGGATGCATCAATCGACGAATGATTGACCAGAATGAGTGATCTAGTCTTTCATTCATGTCTACTAACAGATCACTATCCTCAGGCAAAATTTTGTAAGGCTTAAAATTCTCCTTTTTTATGTGCACCTGTACCGAAAGTAAAAAGCAGTAACAACCAGCTTCACTGATTCAAAATGGACGTTCAACAAACGCGTTCAAGGCCGTAGGATAAGAGATTCTTTTGGAGAAAGGTATCATAATTTCCAAGCTTATTAACTAGTAGCAGAATACCGCCGCACAATTGTTGCTTTAGCAGTGGCAATTGTGGGGCATTAATAAGTCGAATTGGTGGTCATCCTCACAAAGTGCATCTCTTCGCCTCGTTCTCCTTGCACTAAAACGAGCATTTGCGATTGGAACATTGGGTTACGATTGCATGCGAATCGGTTGATGAGATAGAACATTAGAATGATCCTTAGGCCGCAACAGGTTAGGCTAAGGTCTCCCCATTTGCTTTTGAAGGCTACACGGAGCACAATGACTGAATGTGAAGGATTTTCTCCCTTAGGTGAGGCCGCACACTCATTATAGTAGTCGATATGTTAGAAGACCTGCATTATGGGTCCGTAGCATTACTTTTAGGTATGTTGTTGTCATAATGGTAGTTAATGTAGGGGTAAAGAAAAATCGGTAGCATTTCAGGTGGGCGACTATCTGGTAACTTTGAAGTGGATACACGCTTGCATGGTGCCAGCAACATTTATTCAATTGGCGCTTGTAAGTGTGTTTATGGAATCCTTGCCAACAGGCAGACGATCCTAGATAAAGTAATTGTGAGGCAGCAAAAAGGTGCACTTGAGATGCAAAAGCATTTAGTCTATGCTTGAGCAGTGACCTTTGTGTGAAAGAGCCGAGGATCTTGGACGAATGGATCATGTCAGTCCGAGTGTATGCTGTTTCTAAGAAGACACCAGAAATGGGCAGTTTTACCGACCCAAGACAAAAAGGAATGCTAACCAAAGAAAAGCCTAGCTATCGAGGATTATTCGTCACTTTTTTGATTGGAGTATTTAACCCGGATTTAATCTGCTTAATGAAGCAAACTACTTATCGGGATGAATGACTTTAGTGAAATACAAGGCATAAAATCCATGTTGTGTTTGGTGCCTTACGCAAAACCGAGGTTTGGGGTGACTAATCAGATTTTCTGCGTTGTTTCTTACAGAATCATCTAAAATGAAAAATAGGGCGCTGCGATCTGTCTTTCCTCTTAAACAATTATTTAGCTATTCATGTAAGCGCTTTAGTATGCAGTGGATAGACACACGGCTAGTAATTGAGTACAGCTAACTCCCAGTTACTCAAAAGGTCACCTCATAAATTCTACACATGATAATAAAGTAGTTGCAGAAAACCCAGCCTGCTTTTATGCATGTTACTATGGTTTCAGAAGCAAACATGCTAATCTTACATGACAGTGAAAGTGTCACCGATGTTAACAGTGTGGGACACATAGACCACGTGAATGGAACCAGCAGGATAATTAGCTAGTTTATCTTCCAAACAATACTGCGAGCTGCTGCTTGCATTCATTCACCTTCTGCTGGGGCCGCCGACAGCACCTTGAACACAGCATCCACTTCCAACACCAACATCACGGCCTCCTCCTTCGGTACTACCTAATTCAATGCAGTAATACATGCGTGAAATAATCCGTAATCAAATACAGTTCGAAGGAATGTGATGTGGTGCGTTAAGGACTCACGATAGGAAATAGCACAAATAAGTGGAGGAATGTGTCGAGGAATGAAGAGCAGCACGGAGGACTAAAGTGAGGTGCAGATGATTGTAGCGTAGCAAAGTGAGTCAGCGACTCTGGGCGCTCTGCTTCCGTCACGTCTGTGCGTACTAACCCAGACCAGCGTAGCATAGCCTCAGGGGGGCGTCACACCCACGAGAGTCTACGCAAGGCTTTCGCCGGAGTCTACCGCCTTCATACTAATCACTAGTCGACTCCAAACCTTCCTAACCAACTGCACATTATATTGATCCCACATAGCCTCAGGGGGGCGTCACACCCACGAGCGTCTACGCAAGGCTTTCGCCGGAGTCTACCGCCTTCATACTAATCACTAGTCGACTCCAAACTTTCCTAACCAACTGCACATTATATTGATCCCAATTTCGTTTGTGCCATCTTAGCTGCTTTTCAAAAATTTCTGAGTGCATTGGCTTCTTCAACATTCGTGTAACTTTAGCAAGCACACATTATCTACGGGTAGGAATGCGCCACTTTCCACAACCGGAAATGTGCACTTCGATGCCTTCACACTACCAAATGAAGAGCAGAATTATATGATTCACAAAAACAACGACGCTTTGAGAAGTTATCGGCTAAATTTGCACGAATCCCATTAATTAAAATTTCAAGCACTTGTGCATTTGTGTCTTTTTTCTTGTTACTTGACATTAAACCCTAATTAATCGTCAATTTTTACCATCTCTCTGTGTGGCATTTATAAAAGCCGCCTTACGAATTAGCACTCATCGTAATCCTGTTTAGTATGACTCATTTCGCAACCACTTTCTTCGCTCTCTTGCTGCTCTGTATGCCACTCAATGGCAAAGATGTAAACAATGATGTTATTAGGCCGACCTGCCGTAATAGAGGAGTAAATGGTGCTCCTGAGTCTGTCTTACATCTTCGACTTATTCAAGAGCATCGAGATATGGCTAAGCCCATAGAAGCAACTGATTGCATTCATTGAAGCAATGCTATTTGTGCTAATATGTCTACTGCAAGTACTATTATCACCACATTAGCATCACTTGCAAATGCGCCTACATCACGGAACTTGTCTCGCATTCAAGATTTTACAGCTTTATTTGGTATTGCTAAATAAATCTAATTGTGGCTAAAGACCCAACCTTTTATACTTTAATGGTCCGCACCCTTCAGTTTATCTGCCCTCTCCTTTCCACCACTTTGCGATTCCATGCATTCCATATGTGCGGCTTCGCGTCCAATTACACTGCTTTTCATGTTTGCATATTCGCCCACGATCAGTGATTTAACTTGTACTTCTCGCTTAGGTGTTTAGCATTCCATGAGAGTCAGGCATTAAAATGCGGCTATTTTATAATTTAATCTGCTGACAATCATGAAGTGCAAAGCAATTTTCATAGCAGCGTAACATTACTGTTTCTCTGAAGCCCATATCCAAGCGTCAAAACATTTTGTATTAGCCTTTGCTGTAAATTTACTTAAGATAGCCAAACTTAGACCTATTCTTGAGGTAGCTCGCTCTTATACCGACAATCTTAACTTACTATCATGCTGCACATGACATACCTGACCGTCACATCCTGAGCCTATATAAAATATCAGCGGAGAAAGAAGTGATAAGACAACTCCTCTTACGGATCCATGTTCACAAAAATCATATGTCATACCGAGCTTTGCAAGTAGGTGCTTATTCTTGTACAAATTAGCGCATGGCATTAAACATTTGCCCCTGGCGGTTGAGTCAGAACCAAAAATTTTCGTTTTTTGTATCGCTTGGCACCATCGAGTCTTCACAAAGATTGTAACAAAGACGGTTAGCATAAAAACGATTTTTTGCCAGAGTTGGAAAGAAAGCGGGGACTTCACTGTTGCAAAGATGGTGGCAAAAGTCCATCTACNCATCGAGTCTTCACAAAGATTGTAGCAAAGATGGTTAGCATAAAAACGATTTTTTGCCAGAGTTGGAAAGAAAGCGGGGACTTCACTGTTGCAAAGATGGTGGCAAAAGTCCATCTACGGACACTGTGACATCCAACTTTGTTAGAAGTGAGTTAAGGCGTCGCATACTGTTACACTAGGCTACTTGAGCACTTCGATTTTCACCAAGGTCTACCACGGGGAAGATCTCGTCTAATTATGCAGACCGATTGTTTCACCCAGAACTCATCGCAAAATTATCTGTTCCCGGAGTGGAGACCTCTTTTGTGCCGTTAAGGTTCCCTTACACTCAAACAAATTCGCGTGCGATGCACAATGCCCTGCTCAGCCGATGTCCGTCCATGCAATAAGATTCGACCCCTGAAGGTGCTCCTCCGCTCGGTTACGAGAATGAAGCCTACGCAGTTCTAGAAGAAAGAAAATTACCAGACAGCATAGTTAAAGGCATTCGGCAAGATTCGCACCCATGTTTTGAAAATGACCCTCCAGGTGTCACTGTAGTCTTGAAGAATTTCTTGTTCTAATTGCTTTTGTTCTTAGGCCACGATTTGATTTATGTGACGAAACCATGCAATAGCTTTTAAATCTCGAATGTAAGACAACTTTCATGGTTCAAGTGCATTTGCAAATGACGCTGATGCAGTGATAGTAATACTTGCGGTAGACCTATCAGCACGAAGGGTGTAAACGATCTGCTGCTCTTCCTCTCTACGTTTTCGCTACTTGTTTGTACATGACCACATTTTGACACTCTTGAATAAGTCGAGGATGCGAGCTAGACTTATGAGCATCAATTACCGCTCAATTACGCTAGGTCGACTTAACAACATCACTAATTACACATTTGTCGCTGGTGGCATGCAGAGAGCGAAAGGAATGAGTACCATTGAACAGGGTTGCGATATGCGCCAATTCGTAAAGCTGATTCTAAAATGGCACACAGACAGCTAATAATAAGGTGGCGATCACTTAAAAGCTACCGTCAATTAAGAAAAGGACATAAATGTGCAAGCGAAAGAACTTTTCTTAATGTACTTTGTGTGGGTTCATACGATAATTACAAAAACGCGGTGTTCGGTGAAGTACGATATCCAGTCCTCGATTTGGTATTTTAAATGTCTTGAAGTGCACATTTTTGGTTGTGGGAATCGGTGCTTCCCTATCTGTAGACGAAATGTGCTTGTTAACACCATATGAACACTAGAGAAGCTAAAACTGTTATAGATTTTTGGGGAAAAGCTCGAGTAGTAAGGGCGGAAATAAAGTGATAGCATATGCAGTTATATAGGAAAGTTAGGAGTAGCGTGGTGTCTAGTAAAGAAGTGAGGAACGCCAGTGAAGGCCTCGCGTAGACGCCCATGGGTGCGACACCCTCCTAAGGTTGTGCTACATTGGTCTGGGTTAATACGCGCGGTAATGGCGGAAGCTGAACGCTCGAGGTCGCTGGCTCACTTTGTTACACCACAATAACCCGCACTTCACTTTGGTCCTTTAAGCAATTTCTCATTCTTCTATATTTTTCTCCACTTACTTGCGCTATTTCGTATGGTGCGTTCTCATCCTATCATGCATTCTGTTTGATTGCCGATTATTTCACGTATATGCTGTTGTATTGAATAAGGTAGCACTTAACGAAGAGGCTGTAATGCTGGTGTTGGATGCTGTGCTCAGGATGCCATCGGCGGCCCAACAGAAGATGGATGAGTGCAAGCACGTTAAGGTGTATTTAGTGGAATGCAGCTTTCTAGTTTACATTGTCAAATGCATTGTCAATGGCTCAAAGCTTTACGACGAGAGCTGTAAATTTGGTACACATCTATTGATGCTAATGGATAGACCTTGCAAATATGTAAGGCAATTTCAAATGCACTTTCTAACTTCACTGATAATCAAGCATTGATTCTAAATGCAACGTACTTGAGAATGAGTTTTATTTGCGTATCAAAACCATTTGTAATCAAAAATAAGGAGTATGTACTGTGGCGTTCATCGGATTTGATGCAGCTTGCAGTATTGTTTGGAAGTTTAACTAGCCAATTATCCTGCTGGTTCTCATCACGTGGTCAATGTTAATATCGATAGCACTTTCCTTGTCATTTAGGGTTTGTATGTCTGTTTTCAACGCCTTAACAGGATGCAAAATGTAGGCTGAAGGTTTTCTTCAACTGCTTTATTATCATATTGAGAATTTATGAGGTGGCCTTTTAAGTAACTGAGGTGTCAGCCGCACTCAATTGCTAGCTGTGTAGTCACCCACTGCGCACTGAAGCGTTCCCACTAGCGGCTAAATAATTGCACAAGAGGAAAGATATTTTAGAACATTCTATGAAGGTCAACACAGAAAAACCCTATCGGTCATCTTAAGCCTCGATTTCGAGTTTTGCATCAATTTCAACATGGATTTTATACCATGTAGTTTACCGAAGTCATTCATGCCAATATGTTGTTTAGTTTAGTAAAGCGGATTGAAGCAAGGCTGAACACTCCAATCAATAAAGCTGACGTTTGATTAGCATTCCTTCTGGACTTGGGTCAGTAAAGCTGCTCATTTCTGGTGTCTTCTTGGAACCAGCATACACTTGGATTGACATGATCCATTCGTCCAAGATCCTCGGCCCTTCAACACAGAGACTACTGTCCAAGCATAGACTAAGTGCTTTTGCATCTCAAGCGCACCTATATGCTGTCTCACAATTGCTTCACATAGGATCGTCTGCCTGTTGGCAGGGATTCCATGAACACATCCATTGGCGCCAGCTGAATAAGTGTTGTTAACAACATGCACACTTGTAACCAATTCAACGCTTCTCAGGTAGCCCTTTACCTGAAACGATACCGACTTCCCTTTATCCATGCATTATTTACCATTGTAGCAACAGTGTGCTTAACAGTAAGGCAATGAGCTAATTATGAAGGATTTTAAGCATACCGACAACTAAGGGAGGCATTCCTTCACATTCAGTCACTGTGCTCCGTGTAGCCTTCAAAAGCAAATGGTGAGACCTTAGCCTAACTATTTGTGGCCTAAGGATCATCCTAATGTTCTATCTCATCAATTGATTTCCATGCGATGTGACCCGATGAACCAGTCGCAAATGCTCGTTTCAGTGCAAGGAGAACGAGGCGAAGAGATGCACTTTATGAGAATGACTGCTAATTCGACTTATTAATATCCCACAACTTCTACTGCTTAAGCGGCAAATCTGCGCGAGTTTTCAAAATAATTGATGATAAATGAAAGTAGTTTACCTCTTACTTAAAGAAGGTCTTATCCTACGGCCTTAAAGGCGTTTGTTAAACGTCCATTTTAAATCAGTGAAGCTGGTCATTATTGCTTTTTGCTTCCGGCATAGATGCATACGAGGAAGAAGAATCTGGAGTTTTACAAAGCTTAGCTTGAATAAAACGATTTTTTTGTCAACAAAAACAAAGATCATGCCACTTATTCTGGTCAATTTTTGTTTATTAATGCACAAAGTCTTCCATATAGACATAGGTCCAGTCACTTATGCAAGTCTTCTGCGTTCTTAGAGGCTTTTTCAGGCAATACTAAGCCAGATTTGCCTCTTGGTGGGTTAAAATACATGGTCTCCTTCGCAGCAGACGTTATTTCAACCGTGCCTATTCTACCATTTTCTATCTGCCATATGACAATTGTAAGCGTCTCCGTTCGATGTTCAAAGGTTTTCTCATGCCTCTTTTAGACGCTCCATGTACTTTGGGGCATTACCGGTTGCTACTTTCTCGTTTGATAAAGAAACTATGTATAAATATGCTCATTTTGCAGCCTGTGGGCGTCCTGAAAGGCTAAACTCCAGATTATATGTGGACTGAAACCCTCAATGTTGAGAGGGCACGTCTTAGACTTAATTCCCAATCTTTGGGCTGTGCTTCTTTTGTAAAGGTCGTTGTTGATTTGATGAGGGTGCTATTTGCCCTTTCTACCCACCTGTTGCCTTGTGGGTGTCCAGGTGTTGTATGTGCTGCAGAGGTCCCGAAGATCTTGCATAGTTGGGTATAAATTTAGCTATAAAATGGGAGCTCGATCAATACGGACCGATTTGGACACTCCATACTGATAGATCAACTTTGCTATCAGGTGGTGGTTGAAGTGGCTGATCATTGCCATACCAAGAGAAGTGGTAGAGCTGCGTCAGACTGAATAGTGTTGGCTATTTTATGATATGGTTTGAACGGTCTTTGCTATAAACCTAGACATCGGATAGAAAGATGTGTTCCAGGAGGTCAAAAGGGAGCTCAAGTAAGCGGCAAAGCTTTGAGTTTAGAGCTCAACATTTATTTTTTGCTGGTTTTATATCACCAGTCTTATGTTCGTTTTATGCTCTCGAATATCTCTCCCGGAGGTTAAAATATGAATGAGGTATGCTATACAGTACTTGAAAGCGCACCAAACGGTGTCGCTTATATTAGACAGTGGCAGGTGATCGCAGAGAATTGGATTTGAGAGAGCTCCCTACGTAATTGAAATCTCTCATCTCTGTCTGTTCCCACCATGACTGCAATCACGTAGGGCTAAATCAATGCATGTAAAGCAAACCTCCTCCTCTCACTTCACTACCACTGCTGCAGGCGCATGAGCTAATCGACTCAACACAAATCCATGCTGTGTAAATTAAGACCTTCTCTTCCTATCTCACAGACAGTATTGTCCTAAGCATNTGATCGCAGAGAATTGGATTTGAGAGAGCTCCCTACGTAATTGAAATCTCTCATCTCTGTCTGTTCCCACCATGACTGATATCTACCCACTCAGTTCTTTTAATCACTATTCAGGGAACATCTCTACCTGGCGCTCCACAATAAATAGTAGATTTGTGCACTTTTCACTCTAGACAACCTGCTCTGCTTTCACTATGTATCTGCGTTTGTCTGTCTGTTTGCTCATGCTTCATTGTGCGTGACGTTGCTCACTTTTATTTTCTTCCTTTAGAGGAGTCGTCTTGATTGTTGTTCCACAATACAGATGGGAACGTGTGCGTGTGCTTGTGGCAATGTAGGTTCAAAGGTACATTCACCTAATCCCCTACTACTAGCTTCTCCTTATAGTCCGCCAAATCGACTGTTCCATCCTGATCGTCCGTTAGTTGCCTGTCTGATCTCTACTCCTCACTTTGCCAGCACTTCATCACCCACCGACTTATTTCACGATATTTGATCACTTTTTCCTCCTGTGGCTCCTCCACTTCTTCGCTTATCTCAGATTGACATGGACATGGTAAACGAAGCTGGCAAATGTCTCACGTCAGATGGGGTAATTTGTCTCCCATGTCACCAATATTTCTTGTTGCTTATGCGGGTGCGCAGCAGAGATGTTCATCAAAACGATTAGGAATTTGCAATAGGGGCACTGCAGTGTCATTAGCTCTACTTCCTTAACAATGGTGGAGAGGGGAAGGATTCGGATATTATTTGAATCACCTTGGAAACAAGGATTATAGAACTGGGCGAATTGCCACCACAGATTGCTATGAAGCTAACAAAGGGGTGTTTGTGGTGCGTACCCCTATTCCTATGCTTAAAATAATCATTGCCTTGCATCACAAAAGGCAATATTGGTGCATAGCTTTCTTCGGTAGGAGCGAAGTTAAATGAATGTTTGACCAAAAGAGGTAAGGGAGTGATTGAGTTATAGGTAGAGAGGTGAGAATCCGTAGGAATGGAAGCAGAGAGGGTGAGGAAGGCGAACAGAGGAAGGGAAATGGATGCCGTAGGATGGCTATGCACAGTGCTGCTGTGTAGCACATTTTATTTCTTTCCTTCCTTTCTCCGTCTATTATCAAAGTTATCCACCTTCCAGCTAACATAGCAATGTGACTGGGTATAAAATGAAGAAATCTGAATTTTCGAATCGCACACTAGGAGAGGCCAATCAGAGTTTCCTTTCTTAAAGCGATTTATACTGAATGCCATATGTGATAGCATTAAATTGACACACAATTTAAGTAAGGGCAAAGAAGCAGAAGAAGATGGTACAAGGGAAAGTGAGGGGTGGGTAAAGTATAGTGCTCCCAAGTTCTACGATGTCTGTCTGTTTTGGCTCTCTGATGTATTTGGAACAGATAAGTGACTTCTTAGGAGCAGACATCACTTGCCTGCGTGCCATTTTGCTTTTGCTGAAATTTGTGTGTCATAATGTATTTGAGGGAGGCGGAAGAGAGTGAGGAGGCCTGCTAATACTAATGTGCTTCGATTAAAATGCGCCGCCCTTTTGAGCATATCATCCTTTGATTTCTGCTTTCGATGCTGCCCTGTAAGTTGCACGCCCTTTGGGGATTTAAGGACTCTCCTATCCCACCACAAGGTACTTGCCTCAATCTTATTTAAAATAAATGCAACAAGCGCTGTCATCCCTACTGCGAATGCTACGTTTGGAAGACTCTGCCACTATATATAGCCTAAAATTTTGGCTTTACGCAAGCTTACGCCGTCTCATCATTCATGTTCACATTCTCTCTGCCAATTTCAACAACTGTTTGCAATTTTTCATTCATTCACCACTACCGTTGCTACTCTTGGCACCGATACACAAGGGAAATGAAGAGCAGGTCGATGCCTTAGCTGTAAATATTAGGTTGTGAAGCCCTTGAACATCACCAATGCTGGGGTGATCTAATTAAGGTAAGCCTTAAATGCAAGGCTACCGTTACTTTTACCTGTTTTGCGAACCTAGCAACAGTGGTTAAGGACGCCACCACCATGAATCGACACAAGGAAATTAGTACGGGTTATTTTATCCTGATAAGTGATGCGTAGTGCGATCCTGCTGACACAATGGGCATGACATTCAGCTTGTCATTTGGTGACAGGTGGGGGTTCTCTCAGCTTCCGCGATGGAAAGATAGCATAAAATAGGCAGCGCACTCTTTCTTTCTTTACCTAACGGCATTTGAACTTTCTCTCTCCGTGCATGCTGGCCACAAACGAAGCTAGATGCGCATTCTCTATCACCCATTAACATTTTTACGCATGGCCACTGATTGACACCACAGTGCTCTTATTACCCGTGGTTAGCAAACTTTCCGAAATCTCTCCTTACTCTTTACCGCAGAGTAAAGTTTTGTGCAATAAGGTGGAGGCCATATGCTGCCTACAAACCCGACTTAAAATCAGTAGCGGTGGGCAGACTATATTCAGTGACGAGGCACATCTTTGAGCGGAATAAAATACTACAAGCGAATGACGTGGAGGTAACACCACCTCTACCTTGATATCGTCACCGTATTTCTGTGTTCCCAATGGCGGCCCTCTCATCACTAGGCACTTCGTATGAGAGATTCGAAATAGAAATACGCTTTGGTACAATCAACTTTTGGCTAAAATTAAATGTCGCATAGCAAGAATTCTCAGCTACGACCTATTTCGAGCTCTGCAGTAGTGGTGAATTTGCATCTATGCTCAATCATAATTTTGACATGGTGAGGCGTCGAACATCGACCCACTGGATCGAAATGTAGAGTGGTATGATGGGGTGCATAAGCTTCGTAGCTAAGAACAGTATGTGTCTCACCGTCAGTGGAGTGTGGTACGACCCTGGTGTTCAAACCACAGGTATAGAGTAGCATTGATCCTAGGCAACAATTCTAGTGCGAGAGTTGTTAACAATACGCAGCGCCATTCAGGAATTAAGCGAATCCAACTTCGTGGTGTGTGCAGGACAGTCGCAAGTATGACGCTTTAAGTTAACATGGTGTACTGGTTTCCCTGACTGTGATAAAAGATGCAAAGTTGGGGAGGTGAGAGGTCATCCAGTCACCGTCGCAAAGCCACAAGTCTTTAATCGACATATCCACATGAATGATTGGACGTCGTTGACTACATTCGCTTTCATAGTCTGCACAAATCGGCTGTCGTGGTAAGCTACACAGAGTCTATCAAAGCCACTGTTCTCCGAATCATTTTGGGCCTCAAATTACCTCCCTGTCTAGGTTTGATCATCCTCAATGTTATTGTTCAGTATGTTGTTAAAATCTGCGCACTTTCCGACATCTTCCCCAACCCCGTAATCTACCTCAACATAGGGAATCGCTATCATCCTCAGCTCAGCTCTTGTGGAAGTGAGTTGTGAACGATTCTGTAATAGATTCCATAACATACGATGCAGTTAATTAATTGCTGAAGTCAAGTTAGGCTAAAGCACTCACCCACAGACAGTTACAATAAACCTATTAATCCGGTTTCCCGTACGCGGTTGGCGCAAAAGCAGTCCCATTACGTTGTCCCAAGCATCTTCGGTGATTGGACATAAAGGCGAGCACGCGAGAGAGTGTCTGATGAACAGAAAATCGTGCTGAAAGACTGTCACCTTGTTACCAGGCAGATGTGACGTGGCAAAGCGTTCGCTGGCTCTAGTCGCTATCACAATATGTTAGGCACTAAGACCACCAAAGCGAGACCTCAATAATATCTCTTTCACATAGACAAGAAAGTGACGACATTCGCCACCCCGATAAAAGGGGCAGGCGAGTAACACCACCGTGTGGTGTGCTCGGAAGAAGAGAAGCATACGACGCAGGCGGTGGAGGAGTTTCCATTACCTTTGGGGCACTTCACAGGGATGGGTGGGCGCGTGCGTACGTCTCCAAATGCGCTGCTTGGCTTTTGCAACTTGGACATGGCAAACAGGAAGAAATCCTTTCAAGTCGCAAGAGGCGGTTTAAGCGGACTGTGGCTGTACAAGCGTTTGAGGATGGGTAAAAGTGAGGTTTGTTACGAGTCGCCTGCTTGTTGTGTCTTCCAAAGCGTAAATATCAGTTTTGCAAAATGCAGACCCTACCTGATTACCTAAGTAGAGCTCGACATCGGCAAGGAGAACATAGTGCCCTTTTTACTTTGTCCCCTCTACTGCACGCCATCGACACAATATTTGGTGGCAATTTTACTCTGCTTACTGCATTTCCAAAGGCACTGATATAATGAGCGGAAAGACTTTCGTATTTCATGGCATGCGTAGATCGGATAGGGTGACAGAGGTGTACAAACGAATACTACAGACGAGCTTATACACACGTTGTAGTGATACCGCAATTTGCGTGATGACTGTTGGGTGCCCTCAATGCGGATGATGACCATAACCTGGTCGTGGGGAGCCTCATCAGTGAGAAAGATTTCAATCCATCCCTCTTGCTTTCAGTGCTTTCTTTTGTTAAGAATAAGCAACCCATGAAGGCACATCACTTCAATATTACCTGTTGTCACCTTTTAGCGTATCATCTTTACTTACTAAGATGACTCAACTGCGAACGTCCTGTTGCGCTTTTGTTTGTTTCAGTTTTTCGCCTTCTAAACTATATCCAATCCAGATCGTAGGCACTTAGTCTGATAACCGGTATAAAAAACTCAGGTAGACGCAGAGCTAAAATGCACTAATAAGATCTCACCCCTCAGTCGATCAGGAAGGAAATGAATGGGTGCGACAGGTATTCCTAGCTTTTCGCAAAACTTGAAGCAAACCAGGAGCTCACTGGGGCAGAACTTGTATACATTCCGTTTCCATAATTTGCAGACACGGAAGTTTATTTAGCAATGCCTAATTTTAGGCTACTGCAGCAATCCCTGCCCTGAATTGCTTTGAAAAGCAGCATCGAAAAGAGCACTAAAGATTTGGTCTGCGTCGCTTTTTGGTGAGAAGCCGTCAAGTTTGTTCCTCTGTATTGCTAGGTCTTAACACTGCAATGCAAATCCAGCAAACACTTGTGAATTATTTGTTGTGTTTAGAGCAGGAGCTCTTTGAGAGATTGTAGAATTTCATTTTGTTGAATAGTGCAATTTCTATTAATGATGTCGAAGGCTAATTCGCCTTTGATCCACCAAGCTTAATGCGTTTAATGTTTTTGAGCTGTCCCATCTTTTGATTGCAACATTTGTGGAGAGCACCATATGAGCCTGGAAAATGTAGAAGTGGCTGTCGCCTAACCTTCGTTAATCGTCTTGAAATCCAAAGTGTCGGAAAGCCTTACCCATTTACTGTGAGTTACAAGTCATCTTTGAAATCCTTCCTTTTAGGCAGCCCATAAGGAAGGGAGGCTGGTGTTTATTTAATTGCGTTACATCCTTCTTCAAATATCCGAACATCCACACTCCTGTTCAATTCATTTTCAAAAGCTCCTAACCGTTTACCAATTTCAAATAGATCGCAAATGTAGAGTAAAAGTTATCCACGAGACCCATGAATAAATACCTCTTCCTCAGTTAGTCCCTTAATTTTAGCCACGTTGATGGGTATCAGCACAGTTGCGGAATAAGGTGCAGCGTTGATGCAAAGTTGATTGCTACGAATTTGGACTTCTGTGAGTTCTTGCATCAGGTGGCTTAGAAGCGTTGCCGACTGTGTTTAGATCAAACATTATTCAAGCAATGGCATATTATTGTGGTTTGGACAGTACCGGCGGTGGGCGTTTTAACGTGGAATGCGTTAGCGGGGCTTACTTTCCGATCCATCCATCTAGCAGGTGTTTTTGGCATGGGAATGTAAAATCAGAGGGCTAGAACTAGAGCCCACCGCAATGGTTCGAAACTCACACTACGCCTAAGCATGCACCCTGCGTTCTACGATCATGGCCTGCATCCTTTGTGCCATTATTCATTTCCATTTTCGGTATAGCAGCCACTAAATATGCAAGGATGAGGCGATTTCAGCTATCGCGATGCGCACTTCAACAAGATTCTGACATTGTGACAAGATAAATTAATCACGTTGCTCTAATTTGGTAAGGACCCTGGTTATGGGTCGGAAGTGAGAAGGTGTTCATCTATTAACGATCCAAGAATGGGACAAATCGCCACTCAAAATGGACAGTACCACAAAACCATTTAGAGTGCTGAGGTAGGTAGTAGGGGTGTAAGGATGCAAGGACGATCGGCTGACGCAATTCGATGGTGTTACACCAGTACAACTGTCTAAGCTTGTGAAAATTGCTCAATTCTAAATTCTGCCCATGTAATATTTTAGAACAAAACCACTGGGGAGTTAGGACCTGTAGCGGAGCTATGCTGCACATTGCTGCCTCAAGCTCTGGATAGAAATTTGAACTGGATGTGAAAATCGACGACATGTACTAGTACTTCCAAAACGGCTGAAGTAGAGTGGGTCAGCCGCCACACGCTGACCTACTTCAAGTACGATCGAAATAGTATCCTTGCATGCTGCTGAACAACCCTGCCCTGGTAGCCTATTTCGCCTATTTTCTAAAATCAAATAAATGATAGCTTATATCGCTGTGCTGATAAAGTGTAGTAAAGTACTGACCTCCCAGTCAGGAGGAACGGTTATCAATTTAACATGTGCTGAATTCAATCACTCCGTTAGATCTAACTTTCGACAGTGCATCAAGGAGGCGCATCTATTCTAGCAAGGTTTTATTTAAAAAAGCAACTTATACTCACTTGAATTTGCATCAGTGGTGATCCTACAAGCCTTCAATAAATTTGCATTCGTAGCAACCCTTCCGTGGCAATGGATGCACAAGGTAGAGCCGACGAATGATTGATGCATCAGTAACGCTTTATTCCACTAGGAGATCATCCATGTTTTCAAAAATATGACTTCTTTTACAAATTCATAATTGTTCGCTCTTCAATCATATCCGACTTAACNTCAATAAATTTGCATTCGTAGCAACCCTTCCGTGGCAATGGATGCACAAGGTAGAGCCGACGAATGATTGATGCATCAGTAAAGCTTTATTCCACTAGGAGATCATCCATGTTTTCAAAAATATGACTTCATTTACAAATTCTTGGTTGCTTGCTCGCCAACATTTGATCTGCTTTTCTCTGCTGGCCATGTAACAGAGGTTTGAAAGAAAAAGTGGAGACACGACTGCTCCCATGAAAAAAAGAGATCAGCATTCTCTCTGCTTTGAATGTACGCCGTCCGGCGGTCGCGTGGTAGCGCTTTTGTTTTGGACAGCTTCGCTTTCAACTTTTACCACTTATGACACACTGCAACATGGCTTGATATTTGNCCCAATAAATACTAGGATAAAGGACGTGGTAGAAGTGTCTGTTTGCGCACCTCGTTCTTGCTGCGATTATGAATTTCCGGCCTATCAAAGACAAAAGCATTGGCGTAGGCTCATTTGTAACGTCGGTTTTATTGGCCACAACTGCTGAGCTCACGCACTGCAGCTAAGCCAGCCACCAGCGGTAGAAACTCTGATGGCGCTTCGAATGTCCATTTGATTGGATGCAGATAAAAAGCGAAATGCGTTCAGTTCCAATGGCTTAGTAACTACTAGTGTACCTTACACGGTAGCGCTTTTGTTTTGGACAGCTTCGCTTTCAACTTTTACCACTTATGACACACTGCAACATGGCTTGATATTTGGCACAATCACGAATCGATTAGAGTGAATTCCAATGTGCATGGTTGGCATGCGCGTGAGCTCTACAGCCTAGATTACTGCAGTTCAAGCACCATAGTTGACTCTGAAGTAAATAAGTCCATTAAAAAGTGTGCCGTGGTATAGGGATCATGAGTACAACTGGAATTAACTGGATTGAGAGCCAATGTTAAAGCGACTGCGTGGTGGAATACCAACGCAGCGATTTTGCCTCCCAAAGGCAAAGGCGTTTGCACAGCGGATTTGACAGGAAGGCTCTGGAGGCTGCAGTGAGATTTTCACAGCCGTGAATGAGCCACTGAGTGTGCAGAACGGTGGACCGCAAGAGAGTGCAATGGTGTCAGAATGCTAAACGAGATTGCGTCATTCGAAACAATTTGGTACACAATATTTAGGTGGATTTATCACGCCAACAAATCCAGCACCTGCATGTATGCAACCACGGTTGGATTTCGGAAATGCCATGTACATGGGGGATGCAGATGAATTTTGGTAATGGTGGTACATCTGCATGGAACCGATTAAATGATTTGAGGTCCACACACGTGCCATTTACTTGGGGGCGGTCAGGACACGTATGTCCATCGCATTACAATAGTCCATGTTCAATACTGGGACACCAAAGCGCAAGCTGAGCCCAAGCTTTAAATCGTCAAATGTAGTGTTGAAGACCCTTTCATAGCAGATATACCACCCACTCTCTACATTTATCCAACGTTTTAGGCACAACGCATCAAAGCGCATGATAGTTGGAGGTAATAAGTCCGTCAGCCTTTTCTAGACGTAAGTTTTTGCATCTGTTATACAAAATTGCAGAATTTATAAAGTATAGAATGCAAGTATTAAGAAATTGGTAATATATATCAAAACAAGGTTTGAGAAGAACTGATAGAAATAGAGTCTAAAGGCGTTGGTGCATAATCAGGTAAGAAATAGAAGTAGAGGTGCAAAATAAGACGGCCAAAGAATTGCAAAAAAGAATGAAAAAGGAAGAGTGTGTTGAGCGAATAGTCTATATGTAGACGTAGAGGGCAAAACACAGGACAAAAATATGTGGCCACTGAGAATAATGCGATAATGAGGAACCGTAACAAAATGCAAAGGATGGAGTGGCGAACACCGTATGCGGAGTGAGCAACATTACCAGTAGTAATAAAACAGCAGCACAAAGAAATAGAAGGAGAAGAGTGAGGAGTGCGGCGTGAGGGAGGGTGGCGCGTTGGCAACAGCACTGAGCAATATCTATCAGTGGTGTTGTGCCGCGTCACACTCACTCACTCACTCCACAAACACTGTGTAGTGATCTTGTCTGCAGCTGTGGAAGATNCAAAAAAGAATGAAAAAGGAAGAGTGTGTTGAGCGAATAGTCTATATGTAGACGTAGAGGGCAAAACACAGGACAAAAATATGTGGCCACTGAGAATAATGCGATAATGAGGAACCGTAACAAAATGCAAAGGATGGAGTGGCGAACACCGTATGCGGAGTGAGCAACATTACCAGTAGTAATAAAACAGCAGCACAAAGAAATAGAAGGAGAAGAGTGAGGAGTGCGGCGTGAGGGAGGGTGGCGCGTTGGCAACAGCACTGAGCAATATCTATCAGTGGTGTTGTGCCGCGTCACACTCACTCACTCACTTCACAAACACTGTGTAGTGATCTTGGCTGCAGCTGTGGAAGATGGCTCTGCGCGCACTGTGTGCGACCGCAGCAGTTGTAGCAGTAGCATCATTAGGAGGCATAGAAAGCGGGGGTAGTGGAGGGATTATTGGTGCTTCATGGTTGTAACAACGTGGTAGTGGAGGGAGCTGCCGCGANACACCGTATGCGGAGTGAGCAACATTACCAGTAGTAATAAAACAGCAGCACAAAGAAATAGAAGGAGAAGAGTGAGGAGTGCGGCGTGAGGGAGGGTGGCGCGTTGGCAACAGCACTGAGCAATATCTATCAGTGGTGTTGTGCCGCGTCACACTCACTCACTCACTCCACAAACACTGTGTAGTGATCTTGGCTGCAGCTGTGGAAGATGGCTCTGCGCGCACTGTTCGCGACCGCAGCAGTTGTAGCAGTAGCATCATTAGGAGGCATGGAAAGCGGGGGTAGTGGGGGGATTATTGGTGCTTCATGGTTGTAACAACGTGGTAGTGGAGGGAGCTGCCGCGAGTTTGGGAGGCACTCAGAGAAATGGACGCATAGTGAGCACCGAGAGTGCGTGGGTGAGTGAATGGATGGGATTATGGGGAAGAGGGAGGTAGAGAGTTCAAAGTGAGGAGTTAAATGAATGAAGGGGGGGAGAGGGGGGCATAAAGAGGGCAGAACGAAAAGGAGAGGAGTGCGGCGTGAGAGAGCGTGGCGCGTTGGCAACAGCACTGAGCATTGTCTATCAGTGATGTCGAGCAGCGTCACACTCGCTCACATATTGCATACTCTTTCACCTCCAATATGAACTTCCCTGCATTCTACCTTTGCTGATATACTTTTTTCCACCAACCCTAATCGGCGAATCCTCAATTTGCTATCACGAAATCTGTCTTTTCATTAGTTGACCTCAATGTCTGTTCCCTTATTTCACACCCTCTTGTTACTCGTCCTATTTTACATTGGTATTAGTGCCTGTTTTTATTGATTGTTTTGAGTCATTTTGACTGCCATTTGGGTTGTCGCAGGTTTTCGTAGCAATTCTACCTGAACCCTCCTAACCTAAGCATTGGAATGATAGACTTTGCCTCCTTACGGTAGATTGACATTAACGATACGCTCTATTAACACCACGATACCTGTGTTTGCACCTTTGGTAAACAGTTATTACTTGCAGTCCTGTTTCCCTATATTACCTTGTTTCTGCTTTTTCCAATTAGGCGTTACACTCCTTTGCTGATCCCTCTAATTTGGCGAGGTGTATACGACGCGCAGTGCATGTATGCACCAAGATATCCGCCACTGCTTGTGGCAAAAAACGAAACTCTATTTCATGTTGTGGCAACGAGGAAATGGAGGGTTCTTTCGGATGATCATACTCCCTCATCAAGCTTGCAGTAGTTTTTCAGTTGGGATTTTTATCCGCGTCTGTGCTAATTTAGGTTGTGTCTGATGTAAGCAAACGCACACTTATCAAAGCCTTCGTTGGCCACCTAAGACATTGCTCTCTCATTTAACTCATCTTTACGGACATTTAAACATCCTACGGATCATCAAATGTCAATTAAAAAGAATTAGGTCCTTCTATTCCTCCACGTTTAGCTGCGGCACCAACATGATCTGATGAAAGAATTGATGAAGCTAACTACGGCAGGCAGCCAACAGTAAATAGTTTTTGAATTTGTCGGTGAATTGAGCTACCCCTAGCTAGCAAATCTACCTTATATTCACAGTCAAATTTCATTCAAATGAGCAATAAAACGAGCAAAAGTTTAAGTGGGATCTGTGCGTTTGTGGTGCTGCCTCCGTCTGATGCAATCAAATGTCAGAGAGTTGCTACATCTTTAAATTTCTACCTCATTTCTCACTAGTTACAAAACTGGAAGAAGAAATAGTCTTTATTGGCTTTCTTAGGATTACTGGAGAGTTCCGCGTTGGAATCGTATGTGGATTGACACGTGAGATGCTCATGGTTCCATTTTCCCAACCAAGCTAAACGGGTTCTGTCTTCTTGGTAAATTCTTGTCCGTAAAGTACAATCCTACCCTCGTGGTATACTTCAATTCTACTCCCGTTCATAGTTGCCCCACGATTTAGAGCATGGCCTCCAGTACATGGATGCAGCACGTCCAAGTGTAGTGTGTTTGTTTCAGAGGATCTTGTATTTATCCCTATTTGATAGTACATAGCTTGCTTCACTAAATTGTGCTTCTTTCTTGTCATCTTGTTTTATGAACAAACCTATAAGCCCATTTCCGTAATTTTCCTGCAAACCTTCTGGTAAACCCTCCCTTCGATTTACTACCCAGCCTTTAATAAACAAGCTTCATTTGAAATAGAAGAAGTGCAAGTCACACATGGTAAAAACTTCGGCATCGGAGTGAATCTAACCCTAATTAGGTAGCACCAAGCAAATCCATATTGAGAAATTCGCTTTGTTCATTGTAAAGCTTGTGTCTTTTTATGTGACGTCAACCCGACTCTACTGGCACCACATTTACAGCATCGCTGCAGTAAGCCTTCTATTCCTTCGCCACGTGTACAGCAAAGATGCTTCTAATCTCGCATGATTATAATGCCACCGAAAACAGTGCAGATCTTCACCAACCTATTTACATATTCGCATAGATCTATCTACACTATGTGCATTAACTCCCACACGATTCCACATCACCTATCGCGGTTCTTTCATTTTTCCTCGCCTTGAACGTTGGGACATGTACAGGATGCTATACAGTGTTTCGTCTTTTTAGCGATGGCACAAATATATGTGCATTGAAATAAAGAGCGAAGCACGAGTTGGCCAAAGGCCAGTCGAAACGGCAGCCAAACGACCACAAACAGAATGGAAGGACACCCCTACCCCTAATTGTCATGCCTCCAACACGTGAAATGCATGACTCCCCTCGCCGAATTACGTACAGCTGCTAGGCGTTACGACGTCGCAATAGGGATTAGAATAGCAATGATTAAAGCTTCGGAGTTCACTGGTGATGAAAATCTATTTTAGCAGAAATTGAGTGGATCCAACGGTAATTACGTTCTTCTTCGCCAATGTATTGGAGCATAATCGATGTGCGCAAGAAGGTAAAGACACAATTTGAGTAGGTAGATGAGGTGCATTTTACGAAGCGACTTTCAAATTCATCAATACAGCACTCTCTTTTTAAAGTGTGCATTGTCGCAATTTTCACAGCTTATTAGTTACTTTGTGCCAAACTTTGATAACGAGTTGTAACTGAGTATAACTACCTCCTGTAGACATACCACCTGACTAACATCACAATCACATGCAATTCTACCACATTTGCAAATGCGGCCTTCTACCGAACACTTTGGAATGAGAGGTAGCCCAAGTGGAGACAGGCATGAACAGACTAACGAGAAAGTGTTTCAGCCTATGCATGATTGTGAATTCTCTTCGGTCGTTTCGCTACCTTTATGGAGGATGTTGCCGAATACCAGGATCACGAAGCCACAATGTTCCGCATCACACCCGACCGAAAGTAAATAAAAGTACCAACAGCGTGAGAATCCCATGATTATGCCCCATGCTCATCACCACTAGACTAAACAAACAAAGCTGCCAAGGTCGAGAAGTTAGGAGTTACAGAAGGAGTCTTATGCTGCAGTTGGTCCGATCAGATGGGACGCACGATGGAGGGCTTCAAGGTCACGGTCTTTGTGTACTGCAAGAAGGAAACTATAAACAGGCGAGGCGATACCAGCTTCAAGTTCACAGTGGCCATGTGCAGTCCAGACGAACGCTTAAGTGGTAGAGAAAAGCAACTGATAATGCCAAGTTGCCTAGTGAAGTGTGTCTCTCAGTAGCATTGGGCAGGACCACGTTGCCTCATCAAATTCAGAAATGCTGTGCACAGTTCTTGTCACCAGTTGTGGAGGATGGCACCACCACCGGAACTAAGCGACTGGAATCTTCGAGATCGCTCCTTAAAGCAACGACGAACGTAAGCTCCCCTAAAGTGCAAACCATAAATTTCTAATCCGGGACGCAAGTATCTTGTGTACTAGCAATTACAATTCTGCGGTGCAGCGCAACTGGTATTGTTGATTTGTTCTTTCTTTCTTTTTCGCTAGTACTGCTCCAATGAACGCATTTAGCCACCGGTTCGTACTCAGCCACATCTCAATGCTGCCAAATGAGTTAAAGGTTGAAGTCAAACGCGTGCGCAATTAGCACGGAGGGAAGAAAACCAGAAGTCGGTAAGCATCTCAGCCACATTATCTTGGCTGCCTGCCACGATGACTTATCCATTGCCATGACTTTGATGGTTCACACACCACACGCGCCAAAACATTCTCCGAGATTCGACAGCGAGCAGGAGCTAGGCTAAGCTTCTGGAGTTGGCAATCATCAACCACGTTTATAATTGGAGCACAATTACTAAAGTGGAATGAATGGGACGCCCTGCCCGTCTGAAGTGCTGTAAAAGATTTGTGCCGCTTAGAGAAGCATGGAATGTGTCTTTCAAAACCACAACTCCAAGCAAAACAATGCACTGCATTTCACGACATCCAGCTGCACCTGCTTTAGAGACAGCCTCCCTCCTCACTCCGTTTAAGTCCTTCAAACCGAAAGCATGCGCCACAACGAAACCACGTAGGCATGATTGCAGTCCCATTGATAGAGACTGGTGTTATGTTGTGGTTGATGGTGGCAGACATCCAGACATAATTCTGGTTATTCAATAAAGNCACGACACATAGCTGCATCTGCTTTAGAGGTAGCCTCTCTCCTCACCCCATTTACGTCATTCAAACCAGAGGCATGCACCACAACGAAACCACGTAGGCATGATTGCAGTCCCATTGATAGAGACTGGTGTTATGTTGTGGTTGATGGTGGCAGACATCCAGACATAATTCTGGTTACTCAATAAATACAAATCAGGCCAATTTGCCCACTCAAGGCTGCGCAAGAAAATTCGTACGCAATAATTGCCGTAGAATGTGATAGAGTTGGCGAGGCAAATTGAATGGGCTTATGCTATTCATTGTTTGTCAGGTCTTACCCACTAAGGAGAGCGTCAGGGAGTTAAAAAGAGGATTTCGGGACGCGAAGTCATTTCAGCAGTGATAAGTCTTACTAGATTAAGTGGAGCAGGTTCACAGGCTCCTACAACATCGTAGCAGTGTGTAAGCTCTTACCTCACTTTCTGGAGGCATTTGGAGCAAAGACTGGTGGCTCTGGTGGTAACTGCCTACAACGATGTGCAAGGAAGCAGAGCATTGGTGCCTTGACAGCATCACATAGATGACAAGGAAACCAACCACTTATGAAACGTAAGTCGTGCTGCACTCTGGACTTGCAACCAAACATCGTCACGCTATCAGTTCACACTAGTGGTTCAGTCGATCTTTGAACAGACAAGCGCCTCTGAAGGATCCCCTGAAGGCTGGTTCGTGGTTAACGACTACATTGCTTTGGTGACGACTCTCCTCATCTACGGCTACAAGTGTGGAGACAGAATATGGTTGGTTTTCTTGTCATCAATATGGTGCAAAATAAGAGGCTGCAATTCATGAAACTTTAATGCCTTACACTCACTTGTCTCCATGTGATGCCGTCAAAACCACCCTAAACGCAATCATCCAATTTCGTCACCAGTGACACTACTTTTTTCTTAGGTATTACCTTACTCATTAAAGTAGTGTGTGCACACAATGCTCAGCAATAGAATACAGTGCAAAGGAATGTGATGATACGATGGAAACTGACTGTGCCAAATGACACAAATGGGTGAGCAAGTGTAGTATGGGCGCATATAGAGTAGTAGGGAGAAGTAGAGCGAAAAGCGGGCAGGCATAGTGAGCCAGCGACTTCGGGCGTTCCAAAGCCGCCACCTTTGTGTGTACAAATTCAGGCCGACGTAGCACAACCTCAGTGGTGGGCAGATCCACGAGTATCTACGCAGCGTCGTCACTAACGATCACCCACCCTTTACCATTTACATTCCAACTCCCAACTTTTGTTGCTAACTGCTCATTAAATCACTTCTCTCCTCTTTTACTCCCTCCAAGCTACTTGCCATTGCTTGTTAATTTCTGGTTTTATTAACATTTATTGATAGGTCGAAGCAAGTGCTTCTTTTCTCAAATGCAATCAAGCACCTTGATGTGCCTACTCTACTCATACTAAGGACAGGATTCGGCTGCTCATTAAAGCCCAAGATACGTTCGGGAATCATGGAAACCGAAGCAAACTACATCATTCTAAAGTGTGCATTGAACTTATGAAGCTGCTTTGTTAATCAACCTTCATTAAGCAGTAAATATTTATTGCTGCACATTCCAATTCGACAGTAATGGAGCACCTTTAGCAAATGGAACATCACAGGGTAGCTGAACATTTATTTACCTTGCTTAAATCGACTGAGACAGTTGCTTCCATGAGTTATTAGCCATAGCTTGTCAATTCTCGATCGGATCCCATTTGTATCATAGACGGAATCTTGACTTGGAAGCACTGCTGCCTTCTCCATTCTGTCACGTCGTTCCGGCGTCAGCACTGCTTGCATCCTTGTCAGTGAGCTGCATGAAGAGTTGCTAGACTGGTAGGAAGAGCTTGTAGTATGAGTCTGAGTAGCAGAGATCAGGGCAACGCTACCTTGAAGAGCGACCCATGAAAGAGGCACACAAACATCAAAAAGGCGCATTTGCTGTTCCACAAATTCGCCAACCTCCTTAAAATTTGTCAGCCCCAATTCTTTCCCTTTGCCTCATGGGTCAAGTCAGCATTGAGGGAAGCATAAGATTGAGGGCAGGAAAACCAATAATTGGCCAGAAGCTTGTAAATGCCATTGCACTTTAGGATTGGAGCTTGCCTAATTTAGAGAGCTTGTGCGTTTGCGCATTTGAGGTAAGTTTTGCTTAAATCCGGGAATAAACCTTTGTAGCACATAAAATAGAATCAATTACTTTTACTCAAATGATCTAGAAGGACTAAGAGTGGATGAGATCTTGGGTAGCATCCCTGATGCAAATTCTGATATGCGCAAACAAACCATTGGCGCCTTTATTTGTCGTTAACCTTTGTTATGTTTCTCGTTAATTTTCATTTTGTTTTTGCTGCTGCTGAAGGTCTCGCCTCCTAATCACACTTCAATCATTAGAACCTTCGTGCTTACGTTTTCAAATAGGATGCACGTATGCTAAGGTAAAAATAAATTTGTTGAGATTTCAGTTAGTCTGCTAATAACAAGAAAGAAATTTATTGGCTTAGGTCTTGCAACCNACAAGAAAAAAATTTATTGGCTTAGGTCTTGCAACCCATTTTAGCTTTCCTTGGTTGGGCATACGATCGCAAGCTCACAGTGCTGACGGTGACGCTACGAGCGCTGCAGAATGATGTCCTCATCATGTCACCCTATACTTCCAAACAAATTGCCTCATGTCCCCAAGACATGTTCTTCTTTGAAGAAGAGCTGGAAAGTGGTTCACAACTTCAGCATAGGGTTAGCTGTGCTTAAATTTTTGTTAACACCGTCAACAGCACCATGAATGCAGCATCCACTTAAATCACTGATGTCACTACCCCTTCGTTTAGCATTACTCCGTTCAGGAGAGTAATATGTGCATGATTTAAACAGCAATTGAGTGCGGTGCAAAGAGATGTGGTATGTTGGGATAAGAACTGAGTATATGAGGTGACACAAATATGCGGAGAGCAGCGCAGAAGAGCAAAGAGTATCAGGGAAGAAGAAAAGTGGGGTGAAGATGCCTGAGGTGTAGCAAAATGTACCAGCGAATTCAAGCATCCCACTTCCGTTACCATCTTGTGTACTAAACTAGACCAAGGCAGAATGATCTCAATGGAGTGCCCAGATCCAAGGGCAT
>LWMK02000489.1:0-16572 GCA_001693075.2 Taenia saginata
ACACTGAGGGCTGCCAGACATTCTTCAGTAACGCGAGTAATGAGAAAAGTTGTCAGGTGGAGAGTAAGCAGCAGAATTATATGCAAATCTGGTAGAGAAACATAGAGGCACATTTCGTCTACATGGACCATCAGCTGGTATCCTGCAACCTAGTGCCCAGTCTTAGCCACCAGATATGTAGACGTGTTGGATAGTAATCCCAACTCTGCATTTTCGTTCACAATGCTTACATGGCCTGTTGACAACCAGACAGGACGGACAGCGACCGAGCTACGCTCAAGCTGGCCGTCGACGTGATGGATGGAAAGGGCCAATGTGTGGTGATGAGTCAGTGCCTGCTGTCCTGAGGCGCAAAAGCTCACCTGGCACTTCATGCGCGTGGACATTATCAGCACCGAACCTCTTACCGACTCTAATTCGATGTTGGGGTTGTCGACTTTCCGCAATCACGTCACTAGTACGCAGCTGTTCGAAAGGTCGTCAGTTCAGGTGGTACTGATGGCACTGCAATCCGCGCCATATTGCATCCTGTCCTTACGTTGAAATGGAAGCCAAATCACTGGTCTAAGTGTAGAATTTGACACATGCAGGTGCTCCGCTAGATGTGGAGATGTGTACGAAGTCTTCCCCACACATGAATGAATAAACGAGTAGTGGCTCTACGATAGGTGGCGTGGACAACCCCCGCCTCATTTAACCAGAAGTCCAAAGGCGATGCGGAGGTGTAGGATCCAAACGCTTTGGCAAGAAGGTATATCTTGCGATTGGTATTTTGTCGTGATTGAGGCGGAATGGGGAACTGAGCATAACATGCTGTGGGTAGGAGGCCTTAACGCTACCAATGATTATAGCATGTGTCGAGTTAAAATGCGCAAGTCTGTTGGTTTCCGCGTCTTCTGTGTTGGTTCGCTTGTTCATTTCCTTGATTCTGTGATGTGTTAGATAGTCATGCACATGGTTTCGGCGCCTCCGTTGGCACTTGGGCAGGAATACCAACGATGTGCAATGTGTGGCCGATGCTGTGGAAAATTGGTGCGCCAAATACATGACTTAGTTAAACAGGTAAAACAAAGCATTGTACTTAGCTCCTTAATGAGCCACTCCAAATTGGGTGGTGTAGGATGAAGCTAATGAGTGACACTTTGGCGATCAGATGGCATTGGTTCTGTTCGAAGCGATTGCCACCTNCTTTCGACGCCACAACGTCACAATAGCGTGGCTCAGTATGAAGGTTCGTCATATTCCACCTAATAAGTTAGCAAACCCCCAAACTGATTTGGTACCGATTTGGAGTGCTCCAAATCTTCCTTCTTTCCCGATCTGCCGGATGGCTGTTGGGTTGTTCTTGCATTTGCCGTGGTGCCATTGCGGAAGCGATTGTGCGTAAGAGGCACACCTACTGCATTCACTAAAGCTGTGCTACAAGAATGGCTTCATATTGTAACTTCCTTCCTGCTCATGTGTGCAGAGGCTTCTAGTTTTACTCATCCTTCACGCCAATCAGTTAGCTGTCTCACTAAATAATTTTGTGGTCAGTTCTTTTCCACCCATCTCTCTTCCTGTTCAGTTTGGCAAGGGAAAGACAGGCAGTGATGACTGTGGCGCATCTGTTCAAGATGGATTGTGCTCAGTCGAATATCACTGCACTAGCTGCGAGCCTAGCTGCGGGCAGGACTTCTTCATCTTACATGTGATGCTTGACCATTTACTATATCCGATTCCGCCCATCCTAAAGCCACTCATTTGTTCCATACTGAGAACTTCCATTCCTTTGTTCAATCAACGCCTACTAATAGTGTCACGCGCCTACCATCTGCACAACTCGATTTGCATTCAATCGCTGAGTCAAACCTTGTTGTATTTTGCTAGCGCAGGTCCCACAAAGCCAGAGCTGTGGAGTTTGGACGCAATGGTTCCCACTCAGAGGAGCGGAAGCAATGGCTTCATCTTCCTCGCTCCCACGAGCATCTCTCCACCACACCTGCACTGTGAGCCTTGATGGGGTTCATCGCTACTACTTGACCATCGACGTAATATCAACTCTAGCACTCCTCCCCCTTCCAGCCCTTCTCTGCTTCCCGACTCTTCCTCCCAGTGTAAGGGCTGCGGACATGCTACTAAAAGCGGTCCAGTTGAGGTGACTGTTACTTGCCAAGGTGCACGCCTATGCTGTGAGATGGTGTAAGCGTTGAAAGGGGAAATGAGACAGAGGCTGAGGGTAGCAGAGACGGCGTGATGAAGCTCAGGTAATCTGGTAGTTGCCACGAGAGTGATAGTTTTCGTGGGTGTAAATGCACACCCGTGATGGTTGGATCAATAAACTGAGAAATCAGCGATTCTCGCTGCATTTGCAGCCAACACCAGTTACCGCAGCTCAAGAATTCACCGAATCTGGATACTTTATCTCTAAGGTTTGAAGTGATGAGGGGAATTTATTGGTGGTTGTGATGAGAGTGCAGAAAGTGGTTCATATTTAATTCATACCATACAGAACGTGGTTGAACTAGTTCTCGCTAAGCAAAGACTACAGCCGAAATCGTATACTCTCAGCGCCACACGTAGGTTGGATATCTGGGCTTCAACTCGGCGGACTTCAATTATCCGCATAGAGGTTGGAATGCTTTTTGCCCCAACTGGCGCATTGGTAAGAGTGGCGAGGCTACGTAACAAATGATAATGGCACGTCATAGCAAAGTTGAGGTGAGGTCAACGAAACCCACCCCTCGGAGGCAGACCATGTTGCACCACCCGAGGCGAGCGTGCGGTATTCGCTTACTTCCTGCTTGGTAGAACCATGTGAGAATAGAGTGCGTTGACCGACTGCAGTAGAGATCCACTTCCTCGGCTTAAGTATCACATGAATGAGTCTGTGTCGAGCAACGTGTGAGCTGGTAAAATGCATCTTCTCCTTCTCTCATCGAGGGCTCTCACTGCATCCACACAAGGAGCTAATTTTGTGGCATTGAGGACTAATATGCTTGTCAGAGGGTATGTGATTTCTTAAGTGACCAGACCGTCAAATAACCCACTACCTCCCCACCACGTGGAAAGTTACGCTTTGCAGCAAGAGATTGGAATCGTGGGATAAAGTGCGAACAACAAAATATGTCTCCCATTGGGAGGGGTAGGGCTACTTCGTTGTCCAGCATGGATAAATTGTGCAACTAGTGCATGCATTGACACGTCGACTTGCACCATGAGTGACTGAGGCAGAGCTAGTCTGTGCAAGTGCCAGTGTCACCCACACTCTGACTTCGGCTTGGGAGAGCGAGCAATGGTTTGATATCAGATGAGGTGAGTGTCTACTACGTACCAACTGTCAACCAGCCAAAGGTGTGGAAGCCATTGTCGTTGCGTGTAATCGCTGCGTCGATTGGACTATGAGGTCGCGATTTTCGCCTTTGCATTCCTTACGGTTGGGCAAGGGATTGTGAGACAGTAGACGTGTTGATGGCGTGACTGTCCATGTAGACGACGAGGTGAGCACCAATGTGCGGCTGTCACAATGAGGTCAGCCGCATCCCACCTCTTTAATCCGTCTTCACCTCCCCTCACACTGGCGTGATTTATACAAGCCGCGACATCTCTGTCACACAGCCAACCTACCTCTTTGACCTGGACAGGAGTGTCGGTAGACGACTTAATGTGAATTGAAGCACAAGCAGCCGATAATCCAAACGGGCGGCTATGCAACACATTGTACACACGTCCACTTCATCAGACTTGCTTAGTAAATATTGGTCCTCCTCTTGGTGGAACAATCGGCCAGTCAATCAGTCGGTTGTGTAAGACACTTCATCAATGGCGAACCTGCTCAGTAGACTCTAGTCCTCCTCTTGATGAAACAATTGTCCAGTCAACCAGTCAGTTATGTAAGACACTTCATCAATGGCCTCGACAAGTAATTTGGCCATAGCCGAAAGGAACATTTTCCTGTTAGTCTCATATTAAATACATTGTGTGAGGAGATATGCTACTCACTAAGCTGTGGAGACATTATGACTGTGACTGCAGACGAATGCGGTGATTGGATTAACTTGAACCTGTGGAATCATGCTGATTAGTTTTAGTTATCGTTGAGTAATTCCCTATTCACTCTGGATAGCTGTGCAAATGCTGGATTGGTGTTGTTGAAAGGTACCAAGGAATTGGATTTTGTCATCTATCATTACTTAATTAGGCTTTGAAATTTGATATACGTGATTTTTCAAACTTCTTGATGGTACTGGCATGTGGCACTCTTGGTATCCCTAACCGATGGAGTGATGGGTAGTCTAGCCTTTTACTCTCAACCGCATGGGACGGTGGTGTTGTCCTATTAGGTATCGATTTGACCTCTGCCTCTAAAACGGAGGCCTGCAACCACATCTGCGGCTTTGAGACATCAAGGACAGCAGCCCTCCGAGAACTGACGAAGAGGTGAGTCGTTTCCAGGTTGGGGTATGTTGACGCACCACCTGTTTTCCAATATAGTACGTAGGGACGTTTGCAGTTTCCTCGATTCGCTACCTCCGTAGGGCCATGATGATTCGTCCAATGCAATAGACTGCTTCACTGAGATTGTTGTCGACAATCGCTTCTGTGTATTGCACATGTTTGGTTTTCCGTAGGCTATTAGCGGAGTCAGTTCAGACGCTGTTGGAGCCTGTGTAAAACGCACCACACAGCGCGTTCATTATAAGTTGGAGTGGAAGCCGATTTGCTGGTTAAAATATTGAATTCAATATATACAGAGAGGTGGACGGATGTAAGAGTGAGTGTGAAGTAATTCCTACACATGAATGAATGCACTAGTAATTCTATTGGCTAGTTCGTTTTAAAGGCACTGGCTCTACGGTAGCTGGTGTGGTCATCCTTCTGCCTCATTTGACTAGATGTCCAAACGAGACACGATGGTGTCGGGTCTAGAAATGTGAAGAGATTGCGCATTCCAGGATCGGCACTTTGTCATAATAAAGGTGAAGTGGGAACTCAGCATAACATGCTGTGGTAGGCGAACTTAACGCTACCGATAATTATAGCATGCAGCAAGTTAAAATGCGCATGAATGTTGGAGTTCATGTCCTCAGCATTAAATTACTTGTCCAAATGCAAGGTTCTGTGATGCGTTTGACGAAATAGGTCGTCGTTTAAGGCGAACTTAACGCTACCGATAATTATAGCATGCAGCAAGTTAAAATGCGCATGAATGTTGGAGTTCATGTCCTCAGCATTAAATTACTTGTCCAAATGCAAGGTTCTGTGATGCGTTTGACGAAATAGGTCGTCGTTTCTTCTACGACGTTGGCATTTGGGCCTCAACGTCAATAATGTGTGATGTGCGGCTGAAATCGTGTACAAATGACGTGCCAAATGAGTGGCTGGCATAAAGATGTACTTGGCTTCAGAAACGAGCTACCCAAAGTTGAATGGTGTGGGTCGAGTATAATGGGTGAATTTTTGGCGATGAGATGCCATTTGTTCCGTTCTGAGCGACTGCCACCCAGTGGTGAGCACGGTCAAGGGAAGAAATCGGTAACCACTGATTTCATTTTAGGCATCTCCCAATGGTGGTGCTATTCAGTGACCGCCATTGGAAGTGGCGCAATTTCGACTAAGTCATTCGTTCGACTTCAGCGCACAATAGTGTAGTTCAGTACGCATGTTTGGCATGCTACATTAGATATTTCAACAAATCTTCTAGGTGTTTCGAGATTATTTTAAGACACCCCACATCTTTCGTCATTCCTCAAGTGCCTCCTGGCCGTTGGGCCATGCACATGTTGGCTATGCTGCTGTTGCCGAAACGGTCGTGCATGAATGTACACCCGCCATATTCAATAAAGCTATGCTATCGGAATGAATTTATGCTTCAACTCTGTCCCTGATGATGTGTGCAAAGACTTCAAATGTTACTCATCGCTCACGCCACATAGGTAATTGTCTCGCTAAATAACTGTACAGTCAATTCATTGTACCAAACTCGCTTCGTTCACAGTCAGAACTGGCAAAGACAGGGAGTGCTGATTGCAGCACACCTGGTCAAGATGGATTGTAATTAGGTGCATTCCTCTGCAATATTTTAAAGCCTTACTAAAGAGAAGACCCCATCATCTACAAGCCATGTAAAAGTGCTAACTACTCGAGAACGCTGTCACTGGCCTAGCAGCCTAAGCCATGGGCTTCGGTTGGGCTCACAGTCCATTCCTTTTACTAATGTCTACCATAAAATATGCTGCTAAAAGGCTGGCTTCCACTTCGGCCTTAGTGCCAAGTTTTGGCGCTTTCGCCTTGAAGAGATAAAAAGAAGAGAAGAAAGAAGAGAAGAGAAGAGAAGCATGCAGAGGTTCCACTTATTGAGTAGCTGCAACAAGAATCACTCGCAGCTGCCGAAAGTCTTTCCTTCGGCAGGTGAATCCCCAACTCACTCGCAATCCAGCGACATCCGAAGGGCATTCAAAAGGTAGAACATGTTGTTAAATTATTACATGTACAAACTGATTAAAAACTGTTGTCGACGATAACGGGTAGTCTAGAGATTGTGGACGAACTGTGTTCAGTAAGAACAAGCACTTCCAACAAGTTGTGACTGCTGCGTGCATTTGACGATGAAGAAGTGCCTTCACATTGTAGACCGGTTCTACTCAATAATCTTAAGCAGCAGAGATTATAACGTAAGCATGATAAAATCACAGTAACCGCCACATAAACTGTTCAGAACGAACAAGTAAGTCTAGCCAATCAAGTCAAGGCGAAACGTCCACAAATTGCTTAAATGATTCTTACCGACACAAAGAATTTGCAGCCTATAATCGTCCGTATTTAGCATTCGGGCAGCAGTCTCAACGCATAAATACAGGATTACATTTGTACAGGGAATAGCTATTGAGGCATTCAACAGAATTGCAAGAAACATAGTGCTAACAGAGGATAATTCGCAGCAGCAGTCTCAAATACCTCTTCCGCTTCCCCTGCAAGGCCTTAATGAACAGCAGCATCCACTCGCTCTACAGCCCTCACCACTCCACGCATCACATAATCTACAATAATTGGAGACCTGAACACAGTTCTGAAGATAAACTTCAACAATTGCACAAAATGCGCCTCCGTTTATGCAATCCACTGTTTTTTTCCAGTACCATAGCACATGCCTTGCGCGTTTCCATTTTATTTATTAAAAAGCATGAGTCTGGGCATTGTGGGCACACTCTACTCAGTAATCTTAAGTAAAAGAGATTACACAGTAACCATGACATGGAATCCACTCAACTTTCACTGCGACTGTTCATTTACGAGCTAGTAAGTCTAGACAATAAAATAACTTTACCGAGCCATGCGACCAAGTCCTGAAAACACGAATTCTTTCCAGTCTGCCATCACCCGTATTTTACATTTAGGTGGCGATTCTGATACACATTTGCATCGGAAGGGATTAGTTTATCAGTGACTACTTTCGTTCAAACAACGCATCAGACTGGGCTGCGGACAGCCTTTCCCACCCACATCTGGACCAAGTGTCTGCTGCACTGCTTCTCGCCACCTGCGATACATCTTCCGCCTTTGGGTCTCCCGAGCATCTGACTTTGGTCTGATCTCCATATCCCACCACTATGCACACACGAAGGAGCAGCGAATTCGCTGTCATGCAATCCCACAACTTGCATCTGCTATTCCACGGCAAGCCCGAGGCATCATGTGTTCAGACGTGACACGACATCGCTTTTAATAATGATGCTGGAGATAACCACTTGTCGCATCGCCATTCGCGTTCGATACCACCGATGTATATGCCTGACACATTGACCTCGTGTAACATCACTCATATGGGGTATTTACTACTTAAATATTTGTTTGTTATAAATATATATTCATTATGCATATGTGTGCATATCATAGGTAGGGTCTCAAAAACCTGCCATGGTTAGAGAGACACATCGGCACAATCGAACTGTTTCAACCACTTCGTCACAAGCCGTTTCTTTTACAAATGTTTACTGCTTCAAGTACTGCCGATAGGTGACCTCCAATTCAGCCTTACAGCCGAGATATACCCCTTTCCCTCGCAACGATAGGCAGGATGTTGTAAGAGAAGAGGAGCATGCAGATGCCCCACCTATCGAGTAGCTGCAGCAATTTTACCGGAAGCTGCCACATAACTCCTCATTTAGTGAATGTGCGCCTAATTTTGTTCGGAAATCTAGTCAAGGCATCTGACGACGAGATAATCAGCCCATCACAAGCAAGCTCTACTCAATAATTTTAGATAACACGACCAATATTGTAATCATGAGGTAAAATCAAAACGGCTATCACTCAAACTGCTCAATCAAGAACTATTGAGGTAAGTCCATCAAAGCAAAGGCTAGGCAACTTTGCCAATTCACTCTACTGAGTTTTCGATACATAGATCCCTTCTAGCACGCACGCACTTGCATTCAAATTTCAGACAGCAGTGTAGAAACATATTTGCTTCTAACCGCATTCTGGGCGCCTGATGGTGACAAAGAAAAATTTGGATTCGCATCTGAGTTGAAGTTGTCCGAGTAATCTTTGAGGCCTCACCAGAGCAGACAAGACCTTTGAGACCTCTAGGACACATAGCACCTGGACACCTTTAGGCATCGGCCTAAGTGGAAGGAACGAGTTGCACTCCGATTGCACCACCAAGGGCTTTTATCATGGATCCACAACCCAAAGCTCGGAAACAGAGCCTAGGACGCAATCGCCCTTCATTCAGGACTAAGGCTCACACATCAGTTTATGTGTCACCGTTCGAAATGCTTGCAAGCCGCAATACGAGAGCTCCTCCGACGGCAACAACCGACAACGCTAGACAGCACGTACTGTGTCCAAAGAAGGCATAGGAAAACTTTAACATTGCACGGATACAATTGCTTGTCTCAGGCAGAGGAAACATTACCACATACACAGTCGGACTAACTCCTGCCACAAAGGGCGGCCTGTACAAATATGCAGGCCGACAGCCCCACCTAGAACCTGTTCCAACTACTGAGAGTTCTCTGCTTCAGAACTGCCTCATCTGCAACGCACAAGTTCGTGCCCGGAGAGCAGCCGCCTACCACAACAAATTAGGACTATTCAAAGCTACTTTGTCTGTTGGATGCGAAGACGCAGGCCATGCACTAATGAGAGAAAGGGATCCACCCACTGACTCGGTTAACGGCAAATGATGTGGAAAGCACAGGAGACAGTGCTCGAAGTGGCAATGCAGCTACGTAATTCTCATGCATTTCAAAATGTACCATCTAGGCTCAAGGCCAGAAGGATAACTCGAGCTTTGTGCTGATACTAAGAGAAGCCACCCCTCTGGTCTCCATTAGGACTGCATTGATTTCCCCCTAGTGAGCGACAGTAGAGATGCCGTGAACCAATCAGCCTTCCTGTGCCGGACACATCGTTCCGTTCGCAAGTCAAGTGCAAAATAGAGTTACATGGACTCAAACATATCCTGCAAAACACATCACTGTGCTTTTCTGCAATTTTCTAAAATTTATCAAATTTTGTGCCACGATATAATGCATTATTGGAGACTTTCTTTGATTGCGCAGCATGTATCTCCAGCCATCATGTTCACAGCACTAATTTGTATATCACGGGATCCACTTTACTAAAATATTTGCTTTGCGTCCACCTGAAACATAATTGGCATTTTGCCACCTGCTGGCGTGGGGATTTATTTGTTGGGTTCATCGGGCAGACACGGTCGTGTTAATACTCTCTTACGGAGCCCAGCATGATGCTGAAGCCTGTCCCTCTGATGCGACAAAAAGACCTTTATAGCAATACTCTTAGTAGGAATAACCAATGCAACATTGCTTTTAACAAGATCCGAATGCTTTGCGGGATTCTTTGTGTTAGGCACCTTCATGCCGTATCTAATATGGGGCACCGCTTCTCCTGTTCCCCCTNTTAGGCACCTTCATGCCGTATCTAATATGGGGCACAACTTCTCCTGTTCCAGCTTTAATCTGCTGGTACAATCTTATTAACTCAGCAACTTGTGCCGATGGCGAGGTACATAGCTTCCTTCTCTTCGTATTCGTTCCCATGTGCTTACCTTTCTCAGTGGTTCTGTCAAATCATACAAGCAACAGTCTGCGTCACTCCGTGTTTACCCGATAAAGTAGCCNTTATTTGGCAAAGCGTGACCTCCTTCTGTTGACGTTCATTCTTAATGTTGACGTGGAAACAACCGTTTCCATCGCCTCAAAACATGCATTGCATTGACCAAATTCGACGATGCAGTGACTGGAGGCACAGAAGCTGAAGCTGCAGATAGCATGGCTACACAAACGACGTCAGCATATGAACTGGGTGGACTGCCGTCTGCATGAAATCAAAACGTCGGCCTAAGTAGAAAGAACGAGTTGCACATTGATCGCACCACCAAGGGCTTTTATCATGGATCCGCAACCTAAAGTTCGGAAACAAAGCCTAGGACGCAATCGCCCTTCATTCAGGACCTCGGCTCACACATCAGCTTATGTGCCACCGTTCGGAATGCTTGCAAGCCGCATTACGAGAGCTCCTTCGACGGCAACAACCGACAATGCTAGACAGCACATACTGTGTCCCAAAGAAGGCATAGGAAAACTTTAGCAGTGCACGGATACAATTGCTTGTCTCAGGCAGTGAAAACATCACCATCTACACAGTCGGGCTAACTCCTGCCAAAAAGGGTGGCCTGTACAAATATGCAGGCCGACAGCCCAACCTGGAACCTGTTTCAACTACTGAGAGTTCTCTGCTTCAGAACTGCCTCATCTGCAACGCACAGGTTCGTGCTCGGAGAGCAGCCGTCTACCACAACAAATTAGGACTATTCAAAGCTACTTTGTCAGTTGGATACGAAAGCGCAGATCATGCACTAATGAGAGAAAGGAAACCACCCGCTGACTCGGCTAACGGCAACCGATGCGGAAAGCACAGGAGACAGTGTTCGAAGTGGCAGCGCAGCTACGTAATTCTCATGCATTTCAAAATGCACCATTTAGGCTTAAGGCCAGAAGGATAACTCAAGCTTCGCGCCAATACTAAGAGAAGCCACCCCTCTGGTCTCCATTAGGGACTGCATTGATTTCCCTCTAATGAGCGACAGTGGAGATGCCTTCTTGTGCTGGACGCATCGTTCCCTTCCCAAGTCAAGTGAAAAATAGAGTTACATGGGCTCAAACATATCTTGCGAAACACACCACTGTGCTTTTCTGCAATTTTCCCAATTTTATCAAATTTTGTGCCACGATATAATGCATTATTGGAGACTTTCTTTGATTGCGTAGCATGCATCTTTAGCCATTGTGTTTACAGCACTAATTTGTATATCACGGAATCCACTTTACTAAAATATTTGCTTTGCGCCCTCTTGCGAAATATTTGGCATTTTGGCACCTGCTAGCGTGGGGATTTATTTGTTGGGTTCATCAGGCAGACACGGTCGTGAAAATACTCTCTTGCAGAGCCCAGCATGATGCTGAAGCCAGTCCCTCTGATGCAGTGAAAAGACATTTATAAAAATACCCATAGTGGGAATAACTAATGCCACATTGCTTTTAACAGGATCCGAATGGTTTGCAGCATTCTTTGTGTTAGGCGCCTTCATGCCGCATCTAATATGAGGCACCACTTTTCCTGTTCCCTCTTTAATCTGCTTGTGCAATCTTATTAACTCAGCAACTTTTGCCGATGGCGAGGTACATAGCTTCCTTCTCTTCGCATTCGTTCCTATGTGCTTACCTTTCTTAGTGGTCCTGTCAAATCGTGCAAGCAACAGTCTGCGTCACTTCGTGTTTACCCGGCAAAGCGTGACCTCCTTTTGTTGACGTTCATTTTTAATGCTGCCATGGAAATAACCATTTCCATCACCTCAAAACATGTACTGCATCGACCAACTTCGACGGTGCGGTGACTAGAGGCACAGAAGCTGAGGCTGCAGATAGCATGGATGCACAAACGACGTCAGCATATGGGCTGGGTGTACTGCCGTCTGCATGAAATCAAAGCAAGCACTCCAATGCTACCCTCTATCTGATATCCTCTGCTATCACATAGCTTATTAGGGTGTGCTCTACACTAATAATAACCTGACACATCGCGAGCAATGAATACATATTTACTGCTCCCACAGTTGGTGGAACTAGCAAACGCGCAGCAACTTCTGTTCCCATTGCGTCTACTCTGTTGGACAAAACCAGATAGACATCAAGCACGGGCTTCTGCCTTAGCATTGTGAGGAAGGAGTGCACGGCTATTGTTGCTAAGGTGATGGAGACAAAATTGTAAAGAAAGAAGCAAGAAAATAGGGGAATAACATAGTTTAACCACTGCTACTGAAGGGGAGAGCGCATCAGAAGTGCAAGCGTACAAACAGGAAGTAATGTCTCTGGTGGACTCCTTCCTGTGTGCACTGAAGTGATGCGGAATTGATTGCAATAAGCTAAAGAGTGATGGAGCGGAACACGTCTGGCCTCAGTTTCCTTGGTAGTCACAGCTATTCGCCACTTAATTCGTGATTGTGGGTGGATCTGTTTTGAATCGCATGCGTGAATTATTTCACTGGCACAGAGATCCCTGCCTGCTCAGCACTTCGCCATCATTCCACCGATGACGGATAATGGATGTCGAACCACAAAGTCTACCATCATGTCACTCACTGCTTTCATGCACGTCGGGTAAAATTTGTCAACAATTGCATTTGTTTGTTAACTGACTGACCCAACGACCGACGAATCCTATGAGCTGTGGCGGAATACGTGCATTCGAGCCAGCCACCGAAGCATTGCATCGGTCTCTGAGCAGTGCATTTGTGTCTTCCCAGGACAATTCTCAGCTGACGCTTATTTGAACTCTTCGCATTGATTCAGCTTAGGAGTTTTCTCACTACCATAACCCACTTGTTGAGGAGATTGATCTATTTCCTTGACAATAGGCAGGAGCGCCGATGCCTATCTTTAAATTTGCCATTTCGCATTGTGTGTGAATTCTCGCCATACTTCAGCACCCCATGTTCTTTATTTCAAATGCGAGTGACTGCATTCTCCAACATTATTCAAGTCAAAACCCAACCTTAAATTAGACACGTTCAGCGTGGTGGATAACTTACGTTGAGTGCACTGCAGAGTGTGTCCAGACCCCAATAGCCGATCCAGTTGACGTGGGTTGGTTTGGTTTGTACCAACCCAAACGAGGGCAAACATGTGTAGAGCGTATATGGCACAACAAATAATGCTGTGAACGAGATGATACCGTGATATGCACAACAACCTGTGATGAATAGTGGCACGCAAGTGCATTAAAATGAATCTTACATTAAAGTAGAGCACAATCCACCATCGATTGATCCAGGATGGGTCGATGGTGGAACAGAGCGAAACTGTTTCGTATTCTCTGCAACAAGAAGGGCTAGTGCATAAGCCATTCTCTTCGACCCAAGTATTAGTTGAATACTTATGCTTTGAAGTTGCATGCAAGACCCCTGTGAGACATTCTGCCTTTTTGACGTTAGTTGGAGCCACGGATTCCCTTTGCATCGCATCCACTCACCCCGTCTGCACGGCAGCTGTCTTAGTGCGAGTGGGATATTATATGCCCAGCTAGTCGCATGTGATGCTCTAAGGAACGTTTCTATTACATCATTTGTGGGTGCGATGCAACACACACAACCGTCTGCCTGTTGGCTAACCCACACGTCATGTGGACGAGCCTACCGTGCACATCGATAAGAATTAAGTGTTTGCAATAAATGCGTGGCAGGATAAGGCCACCTGCAATGTGCGCGACGCTATTAAAGACATCCTCAAGAAATGCGGCTATGTTGACGGAATCCCACAAATCAATCAGACATGCATGACTAAAAACAGACCTTTGTTATAACCGATGCCTCACCTACATCATGGCGATTTAAAGGCCAATGGGAGGGCAATCGTGCAACGTCGACCCGATTACTGGTTGTTTGTCAGTTCATGAGGGTGGCTAAGTTTAGTAAAGGGCACCGCAGCCACAGGTGACTGTCATGCCACCCAAGATCTCATGAATTGTTTTAATAATTTGGGCACAAGAAAGCACAGATCAGCCGATAACCGAACTTCCGTTTGAATTGCCATTGAGAATATGCGAGTACCTTGATGCTTCAGACTTGGTAAACATCTGCACCGCTCTTCCGAATTGGAAGTCGATTCTCCCCACTCAACGGTTCGCCACCGTCATGGCTCAGCGCATTAGGCAGTGCACCTGGCTCGACAGACGTCCGTGTCAGCTGCTGTTCCCGCTCTCCTCACAAATCTCCTTCGACAGGGCATCCGACGCCATTCGATACCATACAGAGCAGACGCACTCCTGTCAATCCCTACTGTCCGCGCCGCCCCATGACCAAGCGCACAGTACAATACGCTTTCGTCTGTTGCCCTTCGTCAACATCAATAAGATGGCTTATTGTGAGTGCATTTGGATGTTGGAATCACCATGCGTAGAAGCTGGCAAGGACATTCCTCTGAGCAGGTATCTATTGAGCGCGTGGTTTGCCAGGGGAAGTAACCTCACCATCATTGGAGATCGCCACGATAGTGGCTTGGGTTACCTAATCGTAGGAAGTGCATGTGCAGCCAACGACGAGGAGCCCGATGACTCTGACTGCATTATCTACGTTGTGTGCCGCTTTCTAGTCTTCGAGGATAAGCTCACAGCCATTATGGAAGCGCTTGCACCGCACCAAACACTAGTCATCGCACTCGCTCTTAATGTGAGGAAGGACAAATCAAGTAGGATGGAGCGTTTTGCAAGAATCACTAACAAAAATGGTGGCGTCTACAATAGTGTGCTGTGTGCTGTCTGCTGTACCACCGAACTGGAGACTGTGGTGCATCAGACACGGAGAAGAGGACTTTATCAACTGGTTCGATCCATTGGAGTGGACATGTTACGACGTGATCGCCAAGAGAATGCAGGGATTCTCGTGACGGCTACTTCGGTGTTTGGATTAAATTAGCTGAAGTCGATCAGATCTCTTCTGTAACCAACACTGCTTCTGTTATTCGGCTCCCACATTTGGTTTGAATGGCTGAGTCTTTCATTGCAAAATATCCTTTGGAATCTATGCAAAAACCAATTAATTGGTAGTATGATCTTCGGTGTGCTTTATGTTTGCCTTGTCATGTGAATAGGGAGGGGTTCCGAGGAGCACCAACTTCCATCCCAAGAGTTGCAGTAGAGGCTAATGCTTTACTCTGCATTCACACGTATTATTCCATAGGCTAGCATTCAGGAAATACACTCAGACACCAAAGAATTGTAAATCATAGAGACAGCAATCCCCTTATGTCTACGCGACCATTTCGATGCTAATGCTCATGCGTTCATAATGCTTTCCACCTGAGCATGAATGGACCACAAACTGCAAAATCTGCCACCGTGGGGTTCCCGAGTTCAGCGACATCATGGATTGCCTTTAAGTAATGGGCCTTTCTTCCGAGAGTGAAAACGGTTCCAATTAACCCCACAGGTGACCAGCTGCATTTCGTCTGAGCGCAATAGCCCAAATACCATCTATCTGTATCCGTAGTGACTAGTGTAAAGTAAAATTGGAACGCAATGCACTAAAATATTATCCGAAACAAGCCTCTGGTAGAGGTATCATGACAGAAGGACACCAGTACCTAAGCGCCTTAATGTTGTCTGGGGTATCTCATTCACAGGACTATTATGAACCATTCAGCAGTGTTAACTCAGGACTGAGCTGAGCAGTACCAGTGCGGTGTGCATGCGATTTTCTCGATTGTGTCAAGCAGTGAAGGAAAAAGGATTATGCATTTGAGTCGTTGCTAAGAGGCGAAAGAGTCAGCGTTGGGTGGCGTAAAGATTGGGCTGATATGCGGGTCTCGTGACGACAGCACAACTGTAACTGCCTGCTACTTTATGTGTTAGTGGTTTCGTCTTTCGTTTCCTTTAGCGAATTTTCTTGTTTCGTGTTCGTAGAGGCAACTTGGTATCCCGACGACACGAAGGGTGATCCACCCACATCCGGCATGGGTGAGATAGGACTGACGGTCCCATCATCTAGAGGGTGAAGCCTGGGAAAATATGTGAGACAAGTGAACCTGCAATTCACATGCATTCACACACTCACATGGTCCTATCCTTTCCCACACGATGCCAAATAATGTGACTCTACTGGGCGCAAGTGGAGCATGAACACTGACACACANTGAAGCCTGGGAAAATATGTGAGACAAGTGAACCTGCAATTCACATGCATTCACACACTCACATGGTCCTATCCTTTCCCACACGATGCCAAATAATGTGACTCTACTGGGCGCAAGTGGAGCATGAACACTGACACACATGGTGCAGAGTGTGTGGGTGGAATAAGGAAGGGATTTCCCTTTCTCGTCCGCTACTGTGTGGCGCCAGGTAGTGCAGCTCTCTGGAAGAGTAAAGGAGGGAATGGGCAATGAGGGGTAAATATGGATACAGCAGGAACAAAATGTTAATGACGGCATGCTCAAATTAGCTCTCAAATATACAAATGGCGCAGGAGGAAGAGGCTGAATTTATGCCGGGCAGCTAGATGCATCGAAT
>LWMK02000489.1:17435-42580 GCA_001693075.2 Taenia saginata
CACTTGGTTCACCTTCCTCATTCAGCATATCCCCCTCTTCTCCCATCACATATTACGAGCTCTCAAGTATTGCGTCTCGCATCACACACTACCACCTATTCTTCATATAATCTTCGCNGCATCACACACTACCACCTATTCTTCATATAATCTTCGCATCCGGTGGGGTGGAACGTGCGTTCCCTGCCCCTTTAATGCTCCCATGTCACTTCACCTTTGTCGCCTCCAATTCGCCATCAGTTCTCCTACGTCCCTTCATTTCACCCCACCCCTCTCCAATGTCCTCTCATTAAGTCAAATCTTTCTCCTAAACCTTAAGATTTCTCAGCATCGCATGTCCAAATCACTCAGAGATACGTGCCTCAAACTGGACAAGTTTGTGACTTGACCACAGTAAACAAGGTCAGACCACACTTGATTAAGGACCGCCCTACCCCCTTCATTGCTATCTTTCAATCACTTCGGTTTGTACCGCACCACTCCGGCACTAGCTCCAACTCATTCTACGTCCCCTTCGCCTCCGTCTTTCATCCCTCTCAAGAATGATGAAGAGTACGTCGCTCTTGGTTTATGCCATGCTTTTCGTGGTCTAATCCAAATTTTACCTGCTCACCTCATTCTCTACTTTCTTCTTTGCTTCTTCTAGACAGACTCCACACACAATTTTCCAACAATAATCGCTTTGATGCTGCGCTTCATCCCTCAGTACACCCTTATTCTTCGCCTTTTCTGTGCCTCCGTTTCCCTCCGTTCGGGCTAGTGTGCATATCATTGCCCATTTGCTTCCTTTGGCATTTTGGGCATGCATGTGTGGATGTGTGTGCGTGGGCGTGCAGGCACATCCATCGCGTCTTCTCCTTCAAAAGCGACTTTTAGTCTGCTAAATAGACATCTTTTCTTCAATCCAATTAAGACCGTCTTTGAGGATACCGTGTTGGCTACATTGTTGGTAGCAGAGTTTTAACTCCACACTTTGTCAATAGCCCACCAACAACACATCCAACCACCCATAACTCATTCTTTCCTTTCTCCCCTCTATTGAGGTAAGCTCTCCGTATTGCTAACAGTGGGGAGCAAGTGTCCAGAAGGCATCCAGCATAAAGCGCAACATCAAAAAGGCAAAACTTAAAAGCGGTAAGCCCAAATATGCACGACATCAAATTTCAAACGTTCGCTCTCCAGATAGTTACCTCTGTAGGCATGTAACAAAGGGGTCTGCCCAGCAGCATAATGCGTGCAATCAGCAGCAGATAACATAGAAAGCTTACGAGACCTGTTGCAATTGTGAGAGCCCCAACAGAACCGTCGCTGTTGGCTATTCTCACTTGCTATCACTGTCAATAATTTACCAGGATGACTCTTCGTCAATTCCCTGCACTCCATGGGTTGGGTTCTAACTTACTAATTGCTCAGCCACTCCATCCCACAAACACCACGCACCAACTCTCAACAAATGAGGGTAGCTCGACCATAACCTATCTACAAGGGTCTATATTAAACGACAACCGATTTGAGGAATTCTACTCCCTTTCTAACACAAGTGTTTTGTACCACTTTTATCCCTTTTAACCACCACTCCATGGGCGCTGCGTTTAGGCTGGTCCATTAACTAGTGTTATCAACTTCGATGGACGCGATCGACTCCAAACACTACAGTCCTTCACAGTGAGCTCAATGGAGGGAACATGTAGTTTGTGGGATTGCAGCCCACGCAGACGGCGCATCAGTGATTCGTATGTGCTTTCTTTCTCCAGTAGGCATAATGTGTTTTAACAAAACATGCCTATTACAAAGAGACATTCTTCTATCCCCATAAACAATGATCTCCACCCGAAGGGGCATTGAGGGCACACCTGGCAAGACTGCAATCCTTGGTGATAATCAACGCATCTGCTTGCGTGGAGGTATTTAAGTGCCACGCAAGGGCCACATACTACTCATCACACTTCTCCCAATGGTCAGCTATGCATGAATTTTAAGAACATAAACACTTAACACGAGGATCGATGGCTTTGAGCTGATACGATATAAATAAGCAAACATTGCTTCAGTTTCTGACGCTCAGTCATGTGTTTGCAGCTTGCAGAAAGGGCAAGCACTAACTTTTACTCCTTTGGCCGATACAGGCAGCAGTATTTTTGGGAACGTAAGGTAGGGCTAAGCATTTAGCTGAGTTTTGCTATTCCTAACTTCATTGTTGGCACAAATGAATGAAGGACCGCCACCAGCGTCACAAGTTAACTTGTGGGAGCACAGCGCAGCCTAATCGTCGTGCCGAATCACGGTGAGCAGATGCAGTCACCTCCTCAAGGGTCTCATTTCGCTATCATCGTTGTGGCAGTGCTATCAAGTACCGAAGTCTGTTATCTGACCCGCCTCCACTACATTTCCGACAAGCGTCATTGAATAGCACCAAAATTAACAAAAGCTTATAAACAAATCAGCAGTNAGCACCACAATTAACAAATGCTTAAAAACAAATAAGCGGTACCGAGGTTTGCCTTTCACCATGCTCATCACCAAGTGGCAGCCGCTCCGAATGGAACCAAAGACATCTTATAGCCAAAAACTAATCATTAGCCTCATTGCGCACCATCCAACTTTGATTAGCCCATTTTAGAAGCCAAGTACAACATTTCAATTATTGCACCCACTCATAAGCCACTCAGTTAACATGGACTCCAAAACTAGTCTAAACGGGTTGCTCTAATGCCAGCGTCGGAGCAAAAACGATGACCAGAATCATTTGACTCATCACAGAGCCTTGGAAATGAGCAAAGAAATCAGCACTCAAGTCACGGATGCAAACCGTCATGCGCATTTAACTCGCCGCACGCCAAGATTAATGGTCGAGTTTAGGTCTCCTACCCACAGCATGCTGCGTTGAGTTCCCTGGATCACCTCAATTATGACAAAGTGCCGAACAAGAAATGCGCCCTCATTTCGACATTTTCGGATCCTACACCTCCGTATCACTTTTAGATTTCTGGTCAAACGAGGCAGCCATCGTAAAGCTACTGCTCATCTAGTCATTCATGTGTAGAAATTACTTCACACTCATCTCTATATCCATCCTTGTTTCTGCATGGGACAAATTTTACACTTTAAACAGCGAGGTGGCTGCCACTTCAACCTAGGAAGAAAATGCCTTGTCGCGTGGATTATGCTGTCTTCAGCAGCATCTGCACTGAATCCGCCTCTTCTTGACGCTATAGTCACCACAGTCCGCTGATTCGATAACTGATGATAGCCAAATAAGCAGGGTACGTGGGGACAATTATCTACAGCAGTATCGGTGGTACAGTCCATTGCACTGCACAAGTATCGTACCGATCACAGTGACTATGTAGATGCAGCGAGGCGAAGAAAGCGCAACCACTCACACAAAATCCCATGAGTCGAAAGAAGCTATGCGTCATCAGACCTCACCTTAGTGGTGACTCACCCAGGCAGGCTGCTGTCTCCGGTGGCTCGGAGACGAAGATGTGGGGACAGGCCTCCTTTTCAACTCCAGAGGTCAAATCCGTACTTAATAAGACCCAGCCACCATCCCATGGAGTTGATTGTGAGTGNGGAGACGAAGATGTGGGAACGGGTCTCCTTTCCAGCTGCAGATGTCAAACCCGTACTTAATAAGACCCAGCCACCATCCCATGGAGTTGATGGTGAATGCTAGCCAACGATTACGATCGTCTGCAGCCATGGTGGTAGTGACCCCACAGCTTAGTCTGTAACACTTCATTTCGCGCACTTTACANTTAATAAGACCCAGCCACCATCCCATGGAGTTGATGGTGAATGCTAGCCAACGATTACGATCGTCTGCAGCCATGGTGGTAGTGACCCCACAGCTTAGTCTGTAACACTTCATTTCGCACATTTTCCAATCAGCGCTTAGAGTGAGAGGCTCGGAATCCGAAGATGCAATGTTCGTTTCAGCTGGCCATTCGGTCCATCAGAATGAAGACCAATAACGGCCAAGCAAGTCCAACCTTATGGATGGCTACACACAATAACGGCCATGCAGGTCCAACCTTATGGATGGCTACACACAATGATGCACAGCTGCCTGCTCAGGTTATCGGCTACTTCTGCTTCAAGTCGCATGGAGCCGCCTACCGACATTCATGCTTAAGATAGCCCAAGTCGCCCGTCTGCGGGACGCCAGTCACACGTGAATACTTGTTGTCACCACCGCCTCGCGCAAGCATATTCTACCTCCCTGAAGTAAGTAGCTGTTATTCAATCACATCAACAGCATCTACGATGTGCTACATTTCACTTAATTCATGTCAATTTCATTGCACTGAAGTAAATCAATCACTCGGATCCTCATTAGTCTTATTGACGCATGGCAATTTGAAGTGTGGCCATTTTAGATCTATTCTACTAACTTGCATTACAATGGCATGGTAACATATTTGTCAACTGTGGCAACTCCTCGCCATTTGCTGGTCATAACCTGCTAGATGGAGAGACGATTCTGGTCTTGTGATGCAGATTTTGGAAGGCTTGAATTTCTACCACAGATCTGGCTTCGACAACGTCTAACAGCTAGTGGCGTGGATGGCATTTTCGCTTCCCTGATATCTTCAAAACGAATGGGATCAGTTTGCAAGTAAAGATGATAAAGTCATGAGGTTTCAGAATGCAATAACCTCATCGTTGCCAACTTGACGCACTCTACGAGGAATTCGGTATCCGCGTCGCATGGCTTCATGGCCACAGTTTGTGGGCAAGCACTGGTTCTGGACTCAGAATTAATCGATTTCCACCACCAACCACCTTAGACAGTGGTGTTGGATTTCCTAGTCTCTTCTAATTGCTTGATAGTTATTTGAAGTAAAGTGGTACAGCATTAGTCAAACTGGGAATCAGTGCATAATTTGTCCCCTATGCTATCCAATTTTGGGACTGAAATACAAAGCATAGGGTCAGCAAATTTCACGTACCGTTGCAGCGTTATAAGAGGCTAATACAAGGGTGCGCCGACGACGCTCTTAGCATAAATGGTTTGGCATTTAACAGCCCAACCTAATCGCACGTTTCTGCGACCAGGCAAAGTGAGTACGTAGGCGCATACCCCAGCAGTAATATAATGAGCGCAATAGAGCGNGTTATAAGAGGCTAATACAAGGGTGCGCCGACGACGCTCTTAGCATAAATGGTTTGGCATTTAACAGCCAACAGAGCGATGGAGGTAATTTTTATTACTCCATGGATGCTAACGTCCATTCCATCGTCAAATTCGTGNTTTGGCATTTAACAGCCCAACCTAATCGCACGTTTCTGCGACCAGGCAAAGTGAGTACGTAGGCGCATACCCCAGCAGTAATATAATGAGCGCAATAGAGCGATGGAAGTAATTTTTATTACTCCGTGGATGCTAACGTCCATTCCATCGTCAAATTCGTGTTCACTTACCACTCTTCTATTTTGCTTCGTTGCATCTTTCCAGGGCCACTACTTCCTTTTGTGGCACTAATTTGCAATCATTAATTCCAGGACGAAAACATGTCTTCGAATTGTTCAACCTAGGAGAAACCACATGCTGCTTGTTGATACGTAGAACAGTAACGGCGGTGCAGACACAAGACTAGCAATTACAGTGTCACCAAACTCATGTACACTAAGACATCCTCTAAATACATAGACTATGTCTGAGTTGGGGCAATCGGTTGCATTTGACAACCACCCAGACTACTCATCTGGGTAGTCAGCTACACTNTACCACTCTTCTATTTTGCTTCGTTGCATCTTTCCAAGGCCGCCACGTCCTTTTGTGGCACTAATTTGCAATCATTAATTCCAGGACGAAAACATGTCTTCGAATTGTTCAACCTAGGAGAAACCACATGCTGCTTGTTGATACGTAGAACAGTAACGGCGGTGCAGACACAAGACTAGCAATTACAGTGTCACCAAACTCATGTACACTAAGACATCCTCTAAATACATAGACTATGTCTGAGTTGGGGCAATCGGTTGCATTTGACAACCACCCAGACTACTCATCTGGGTAGTCAGCTACACTAATTACCTCATTCCAAACCGTGATATTGGTGATTTGCGATGTCAACACAATCACTCGACTCAAGACGATTTGTGGCAATGTTGACAATTATGACGTGGGTGTGATGAAGAACCCAGGTTGCCTTGATGCTAACGTGACAGCCTCATTTCGTTGAGGGCTCGACCTAGTGAGCAAGACACAGAACCTGCATTGGCACAAACACAGTGGATCCCGGCTCTAGGATACTCAGCTCATATTAAAGGTGGTAGGCAATCCACCTAGTCTTGCTCTGAGTAGCAGAATATGCGGTCGCGAAATCCCAAGTGCTCTCATTGTAATGCTGATCGTGGATAGGACCACTGGACCAAGTACACACGTTCGTGCTGACTTGATTCTCACCACGACAGCTAATCATTCCGCCTAAGACTATCAAATGAGCTGATTAGGTGTGATGGCAAGGTGCTCATGAGGCGGTATTATGTGAATGGGCCTAAGGCGTCATAACGGATTCGACCTGATGGCGAGTTGAAAGAGCAAAATGACTCAGGCAGAGATGCCCTTTTTGGGAGCACGATATATAAAGTCATCTGTGCAGAGTCGAGATGCGGCTAGCTCTGGTTATCGACAACCAAGTCGTTCGGTACCCGTAATTTTTATCTTACCTGCGCAGATTGTAAATTTGATTTCCTCTCCTCAGTTGGATTTCGCATCATCTATGCCTATATCTCATAGTCACTCAAATCACCACAGTCAACCCAGTATGCCTAACTGCCACTGCCAAGTTTTCCTCATGATTTCAACTTTCAGCCAGTAAACACTCCTCAGCAAAACGTTCCTCTAAGTCTACCTAGTGCTAACAGAATTCTCGTGGCCCCGCAAAATGCTACATCCGACCTTATGACAATGTACTTGATACTGCTCTACCCTTTCAGAAAGCGTTGCATGTGGTGTAGAGGTCTTCCCTATTATCATGGGTTGAAGTGGGTTTGGCAATAGCACGGATCTCACAAAACAATTTTGGCTAAGTTGTTCAACCATGCAGTCTCGAGGAATGGGTGGAAAACAACTTACTGCTAAAATAAAAGACAGGGTCTTTATCACCGATTTATTGGACAGTATGTGGCAACAACCCACACACAAATGAGTGCATTTGCAGACAAATTTCATTTGATGTTGCTTGTTCTATAGCATTCGAAAAATTTTGGTACAGTGATCGATAAAGAGATACTAGGGCTACCAAGGCTAAAAAAAATTTAAGGGAGCGCCCATCTTACTTGATTTCTCTCTCTTAGAAATGTTTGATTGGATGCAAGAGATTCAAAGGCGACTGTTAAATATTCCACAATTAATCTCGAAGGGATCGCCGCACCGATTGTGCAACCGCAGTGGTTCGGCCCTACTCCTTCTTCTACCCCTAATGCAATCCCTCCATTAATCCAGCTCATATCTCTTTCATTTGAACCATTGCTACAGACAAATTTACGTGTCGCATCGATGCGTACGAGTAGTGGGCAATTGTTCATTAACAAGCTATGTGCCCATTCAATGTGGGTTGGAGCCACTCGCAAGTTGCATTTCCCGCACGATGTTGAATTAACACTCAGATATTAAAAAGGATGAGATTGTTAAATTTTGTGAAACTTGTCTCAGGCCAATATGTATGAAGAAAGAATGACAAGAGTCAGTGTGCTCTGCCTAATCTCACGTAGTCTTATAAGCATTTTCGAAGGAAGGTGGTGGAGGTTGCGAGAAGGGGGGATGGCACGTACACTTATTCACTCATCCGCATTGCTTTGCTGCCACCACTTGCCTCATGGCTAATTAAGCTAAGGCAGCACAGGATTAGTAAAACTCGATTTTAGCGAATTGTTTGGCCGAATGAATAGGGTCTGCAAAGTTTACTTACAGTTGAAGTGCAGTCACAGGCTACAATATGTGCACGCTGACGACGTTCCTAGCATAGCATGCTTGGCGTTCGACATTTCACTCTCGACAAGCATTTCTGCGACCATATGAGCTGAATACATAGGCTCATACTGAAGCAGTAATATGAGGAACGGGAAGAGTAGTGGAGACAATTCGCATTTCCCGGTTATTGCCAAGGTCCATTCCATCACGAGCTTTGTGTTTACTTAGAAAGTTTTGCCACAAACCTGCATTCCGAGCGCTTCTTTGCATCTCCATAAGCCACTGCTTCCTTTTGTAGCATTAATTTGCAGTCGCCAATTTTCGGAGGAGGTCGCGTCTTGTGATTATCGAACTGGATAAAATCATATGCTGTTTGTTAAAAAGCAGGCAAGTAACAATGGTGTAGACACAGGACAAGCAATTGCAGCCTTACCAATTGCAGGTTCACTAAGATAACCTTCAAGTGCATAGATTGCGCTTGAGTGTAACCACCTCATTTCATCTGACAACCACCTACACTACTCATCTGGCTATTCAGTTGCCTTCACTGCTACATCTTGAACCACGACATTGGTGACGTGTGATGTCGGCACAAACACATGACCATTTACGACTTGTTGCAATGTCAATGATAACAACGTGAGTGGATGAGATGCACAGGTTGCTTTGATGCTTACGTAACAGCCTCATTTAGTTGAGTGATAGACCAAGTAAGCAAGGTACGGGGATTGCATTGATTCAGGCATTGTGAATTTTGGCCTTTGAGTGTTCAGTCCATGCCAAAATTGGCAGCTGTTTTATCAAACCGGACAGAGAGTAGTTGGATGTGCAGTCGCACTCACTGGTCGTTTTATTCACCTCCCTGCACGACTTTTTCCTAACTAATCGCATGCAACCACGTAAAATCCCACTCAGCAGTTGCTATACGTGCTTGCAGTGTGGTCAAGCTTCCACAATTTCGAGAACTCGTTACGACAAACTTATTTGGGTTTCAATGCAATGCCGACAGTGGATGAGACCGCTGTGCCGTGCGCACACGTTCGTGCTGGCTGTGTTCCCACCACAACAGTTATTCACCCCGCCTGAGACCAACAAATGGGCAGATACTGTTGCGCGGCAAAGTGCTCATGACTCGGCATTGTGTGACTAGGTCTGGCAAAGCGTGACCGATTCTACCTGATGGCAATTCGCAAGTTAGCAATGACTCGGACAGGGTTGCCCTTGTTGGAAGCACGATGCATGAGTAGATCTTTGCAAGAACAAGATGTGGCTAACATTGGTTGCCAACAGTGAAGTCGCTCAAGTACCGCAACTTTTACCAACCAGCATAGATTTAAAACATAATTTCTACCACTCAGTCGAAATTCACATCACATACGGCTGACTCTCCTTGTCTTTAAATTTCATGTAGTAAAACCGGTATTCCCAAATGCGACTAACAATTTCACCGCGTAGTCTCAAATTTCATTTAGTGAACACTCCTCATTAAAGCGGACATTAAATCTATCCATCGAAGACAGAATTCAAGTAGCCCAGCAAATGACAGGTCAGACCCAACAATGGTGTATTAGCCACTGCTGTGCAAAAGTCTTCCTCATTTACATGTGTTGGAGTGAGTCTGGTAATCGCATGGGTTTCATACAACAGGGTAACATTGTTAATGAATCGAACAAGCCAAAAGTGTAGGCGAAAAAACCAAATTACTACTAAAATAACAAACAGGATTGTATTTGCCATTTAGTTGGACATTGTTTTGCAGTAACCCACTCTCAAGTGATTAGAATAGGTGCCAGAGTTGCATTAATGTTGCCTGCTTCATTACATTCGCAAACTTGTTAATGCGGTGGTCATCAAAGCGCTACTGGAGTGACAAGGGTTTAAAGCTCCGCGAGACGGCTCACTTTACTTGGCCTCTCTTTACCCGCGACTATGTTGGCTACAATAAAAAGTGCTTAATGGAACAGACGATATTCTGTGACGACTGTTGGATCTCCCACTATTAAGCACGAAGTAGTCGCTACGTCGGTTACGAGATGGCAGTGGTTTGGTTTGCCTCCTCCCCCTTAACCTGTTTCCTCTACTACCATAGACTATGACTTCTTCACTTGTCCACCCGAAACGTATGAAATGTAAGACAAATGTGAGAGTTTTTTCAATGTGGGTGCTGTCAATCGAAGAATGCAGCTCTCCTACGGCATGGAATCTAAGTCAAAGTATTCGAGCGGATGGAAGCATTGAGTTCTGGGAAACTTGCCTTGAGACAATGTGGATAAAGAAACGATGAGAACAATCGGGTTGTTCCGTCTGTAATCGCATGGTTTCCACGGCCTTTGTGAAGGAAGTTGGTGAAGCTTGTGGGAAGAGTGGGTGGCTAATACACTTGTCCACCTATCCGTATTGTCTAATGAGCTGACACATTGCGGTGGAGAGTTACCATGTTAAAAGTGTTCACATTCAAAGTGGGATGTTCATGCAGAGGCTCATCAACCCCACGCACTCAAAGAACTTCACATACTTCGTGCCAGCACNGCTTCGTGCCAGCACTGTCAGATGAATGTGCCATTGTGTGTGTGTGTGTCTCGAAAATCAATCACGATGTAATGAACGCATCAATAATGGTAAGCAATGACAAAATTGAAGGTGAAATAGGCAGAGGGTATTGGAACCAACCGTCATCTAGAGGTGGTAGCATAAACTGTTGGCGTAAGACTTCGAGGTTTGGGAGAATTCGCACTAAGGAGAAAGGGTGAGTTTATCAGGTTTTCGGTGCTCCTGTCTACTTATGTTTGCACAACGCCTCAGTCTGTGCTACGGACAGGCTTTCTTCATCTCCTCTGCACCATGCGTCTGCTCCAATGCTTCTCGCCCGCTTACGCCGATGCTGCCATGCGGTTTGACTTGCCTCAAGTGACATCGAATAAGCTTGCTCAAAATGTGTGACGATGCAATCCCATCAAGATTTGAGAGTGGTGGAGGCGGCTAATCCATCTCAGTCCAAACAAGTCGCAAGCGACCAAATATCACGAACATATAAGGGTAGTGACATGATATGGGTCTTCATTTTTAATGTCTGAATGACCACTTCAACCTGTGTGCTTAATTCTATCAGGTCAAATAAGAGCTAAATCTCCCTCCTTGAAGTGGCTTCAGCAACATCACGTTAGCAGCTTGAAAAGTCTTGGGCAACCACTTTTGTCCGCTTCTTGCATTATCGCATTATTCCCATTTTACATTCACTTCGCAAGTACTAATTTCTTCCTTCAGTGATGCTCCACAAGCCACACCACATCTGCGAGGTGAGTTAATTCGATCTGGTGGATTTGTGCTCGCTGCAATGCCATCAATGAGTCGTCCGACCATTTAGTTAGCAAAATGTATTGGCATGATTTGCTCTTTCTAAGAGACGTTCTTTGCAAAACATCGAATTTGCTTACTCAAAGATGTTGAATTGGTGTTCCAAACAGGACGTCGAACTGTTAGAACGTAAGATTGCCCGTGGTATGGGCAATGTTCCTGTTCTCTGCAGTGATTGCCAGTGATGGTAATCGTGCCATGTAGATTCGCACCTGCACAATTCAATTCCGATTTACTAACAGGCATGCAATTTTCATGGCCGAGGCGAGAGATAAGAAGATGTCATGTCATCAAATGCAACATTATCCACACAAGAATGCCTACGCTGCATCACACCGTCTCTGCCACCCTCAGCCCATGTATTCTTTCCCCATTATGCGCTCTACATCACCCCACAGCCTACACACGCACGAAAGCAGAAAGCTATCATCCGTAGAGCATCGCTTTTATTAGCCTGTTGGCAGTTATAATGCTGAAAGGAAGAGTCGAGAAGCAGGGAGATATGGGAGAGGGAGGGGTTCCAGAGGCGTATTATACGCCCGAAGAAACATCAGCAGCATGCACATGACCCCCTTCTATGAAATGGCTTTAATATTGCAACTAATGGAGTCCGCGTGGCGAACATGAATACAAGCTAGCATTTTAAGTCTTCTCTGCAACCACGCATTGTTGAACTAACTGTTAGACAACAAATGCTACACATTCTAAATTCGCATTTCTACATTTTCAGCTCACACACGTGCGGTGCTAATGCATGACCACCACCGACTATTAGAGCAGGATCTACTGCTGCAGCACTTCCCGTAGTTTCGGGCGTATATCAAGCGAATTTCGCTGCAAAGTAGGGACACCGCCTGGCTATGAACACAAATGCGAAGCCTGTTTCCCTTGACATTGTCAGCAAATGCTGTATTTGGATTCGTTTAGACCAGCATGCTAAAGCCTTCCCCAAAACAGTGGACTTTTGACTTGAGTAATTAAAATTTCTACTTCACCATCCCGCATCACATTATTGGCGAGTTTGTCAGCCTGCAAGAAAGCAAATGTGATCATAGAATTAAGCCATGGGCAGGTAGAAAAACAGCTGAATATTTAACTACGGTGAGACCGGCTATATAAATAGGTGGAAAGGCACTCACGACGACGACGTGTCTTGATCCTTTGCCATCGATAGTCACTTATGCTAATCTATGATGCGAGGAAAGTAGAATTTCGCCATACGAGATCCTTCAACAAGTGCACATTCAGGCTGAGATAATTCGAAAACCGCTTTTAAAAATCCTGTTCAAGCTATGCCTTCTCGCAGTAATTCATGCGAAATCGAGGATGTTTTTCATGCCATGGGAGAACATACCACCAATCTAAGCAATATATGCCCGTGTACATTTAAGTAAGGCGATGCCTATAAGGACTTGCAAGGTATCACCCGGAAATTCAAAATAAGGCGTGATGTGCATGGAAGAGAGTCTTGAAAAGAAATGCTTCCTGATGCAGTGAGCCCAGCAGGATTTTTTGCTTGAAGTAATCTGAGGTGAGGACTGTGCTTAGGAGCACCTGCTTTGAGGCATTTTATCCATCAAGCATCCTTAACGAACCCAATCGCATGTTTGACTTAGGCTATTGAATGAACGGGCTATGCATTGGGTTAGGCTTTCATGCGAGGTGAGATTTGACTTCTCCTCACGGATCGCAAACGTCAAACTGGCCACCTCACACGCAGGTGCTCTACCGTCTTTAGATTAAGTGCCTCTTCACTATTGCGAAATTTGCCACGGTTCCAGCGTAGAATGGAATGAAGGGACGCATCGGTTTTAATCCATTGTACCCTCACCGTGTAGCAATGCAATGCTCCATGTTCGTTTGCATTTTCAGGGAAGCAAATGCACAGTAGATTTGACAAATTTTGACAAATATCTTCGGCGCGTGTTTTGAAATAAAAGCACTTTACGCAACCACATTTTACTGAAGTGCGCTTAAATCGAGGCTGTGAAATTGGACGTTGACGCATTGGACTGGATTTGTTACGAAAGAACCTCAGTGTAACGCCTCGATTTATTGTAAAATATCGTGCATGTAAGGCAACTTAGTGAGCTGCTCTCAAGGCCTTTCCACTGCTAACATTTTCATCTTTTATTGAGTAAACATGTGAGCGAGGCAGAAGCTCAGTATCAGTTCCATAGGCATGAACCGGCCATCAGCAGGCATCGAATAAGGGACAAGCTGCAACACGGAAATTCAGAGACAAATGACAGTTATAAAGTTTGGGTTCGACCACCGGTTCTCTCAAAGTTGTGAGTCTAAAACCCAAAGCTAATGTGCAGAAGGCTGCGTCTTTACTCGGTATAACTTGTCCCTCATTTATTTCTGAGAGAAAACATCAAGTAAGCCCACCTGAGTCACCCATCAGTCGATCTGATCCTCTCCGAATTTCCCACTCGAACTTCTCCAACTCTCATTCCTCAACCACATCCACTTCCATTCGGTGTGGACCAACAGCGGCATCAATTTCGCAAGCACAGAGAAAGCACGCTCTTTTCCCTATTTAAAGTACTCTGCTAACGAGGTAAAGTCGCGTCCGGGTCAGGACGGAAATCATTGCTGCGTAGTAATCATTTCTGCTTTTTGCAAATTCACTCGATCACAACATCTCAAGGGCTGTTTCCATCGTTTACTTGAGCACGACTGCCCTCACGAAGGTTGGGTGTTTGGTCAGCTGTAGCTCACCAAGTTGCCCTTAGACGCAAATGCAATTGCGGCTTCGCCACTTCAACGCTATGCAAGCATTGACATTGTGAGATGCTGCTGCACTTCGAGCACGATGCTTGATGCAGCGTCTGAATTCATAGTGGTACGAGAAAAAGGAAAGAAGGCACAAGTTCGAACAGCCTCAAGNGAATTTCCCACTCGAACTTCTCCAACTCTCATTCCTCAACCACATCCACTTCCATTCGGTGTGGACCAACAGCGGCATCAATTTCGCAAGCACAGAGAAAGCACGCTCTTTTCCCTATTTAAAGTACTCTGCTAACGAGGTAAAGTCGCGTCCGGGTCAGGACGGAAATCATTGCTGCGTAGTAATCATTTCTGCTTTTTGCAAATTCACTCGATCACAACATCTCAAGGGCTGTTTCCATCGTTTACTTGAGCACGACTGCCCTCACGAAGGTTGGGTGTTTGGTCAGCTGTAGCTCACCAAGTTGCCCTTAGACGCAAATGCAATTGCGGCTTCGCCACTTCAATGCTATGCAAGCATTGACATTGTGAGATGCTGCTGCACTTCGAGCACGATGCTTGATGCAGCGTCTGAATTCATAGTGGTACGAGAAAAAGGAAAGAAGGCACAAGTTCGAACAGCCTCAAGTATGAGATCATTGGTCAGTCAATTCTTCACCTTCCTGCCTGCTCGCTGAGTTGACATTGGCGACCCCTGAGGAGGGCACAAATCCCACCTCACATCATGACCTTGCCAAATCTATGACTCTCCTTCCCCGATAGCCTTGGCCTTCTTATTCTGTCCCTCAAATGACTTCCTGCGTGGATGCTAAAGGGGTGAACATAGCGCGTGAGAGCTGAGCGTGACTCCACTATGGGTGTAACATCAGAAACGCAGATGTGTTAAAGCCTCTGTTTACGGCCACACGATCGGGACACACCGTCGTCTTGAGTGTCTTTTCACCTATTCACCCAGTCGGCCTCACCGTAGTCAAGCAATCAGCAGTTTGGCCTGCCCATGGTTTCGTTTTCGTAGGCTTCATTCTAGGACCACATTCACTTTCTTGCAAATCAACAAAATCATTAATAATGCGATGCAAAAGTAGAAGTAAATGTGAAAGCACTTAGGTTTAAAAGCCACTGTTTTAGGAACATATTAGCATGCTGGTCTAAACATCAAAATCCAAATGCCATGAAACAGCGCATCCTACCCGAGAACGCCTAAGACGTGAGTGGTGATTGGACTCATTCCCCCTACTACTAGGCAGACATCGACGTAATATCGACTTTAGCCCTCCTCCCTCTTCCGACCACTCTCTACTTCTCGACCCTTCCTTTCCACGTGAATACTGCGGACATGCTACCGGAAGCGGTGCTGTTTGTGTGACGATTTCTTACTGTGTTGTGTGCGTAGGCTGTGGGGTGGTATGGAGCATTGATGGAAAAGAAGACGGAGGCTGAGGCTGGCAGAGATAATGTGATGAGGAGTAGGCATTCCTGTGCAGAAGATGCTGCAGTTGGAGGATCTGGTGATTGACGCCCAAGTGAATGTTTCGGTGGGCGAAAGTGCATACTCGTGGTGGTTGGGGTGACGAACCACATTAGCTACCACAGCTCGAGACCCCGCCAGATTTAGACAATTTACCACGAGAATTGGAGTGATGAGGAAATTTCGTTGGTGGCGGTGACGAAAGTGCAGGAAGTGGCTCATTTGCAACTCATACCGTGGAGAATGAGGCTATTCTAGTTTCCTCGAAACAAAGACCACTGTCGAAATTCCCTACTCTCAGCGCCACATGTAGGCTGGAGTTGTAGGTTTTCTCTCCACTGATTTCAATTAGCCCCACACAGGTTGGAATGGTTTGGTCCTTAACTGGCGCATTGGCAGGGGTAGCGTGGCGTCGGTACCACGAAAATGGCGCGTCGCAACTAAGTTGAGGTGAGGTCTGCGAAACCGTCCCCTCGGAGGCAAACCATGTTGCTCCACCAGGGCCGAGAATACAATAATCGCCTACTTCCTGCTTGGTAGGACCATGTGCGAATGGAGTGCGTTGACCGTCTGCAGTATGGACCCATTTCCTCGGCTTACACACCACTTGAACGAGTGTGTGTCAGGCATTGTGTGAGCTAGTGAAAAGCGGCCTCTCCTTCTGCCACCAAAGCATTCATTTCATCCACACGAAGAGCTATTTCAGTGACACTGAGGCATAGAATGTCCGCCGGATATCACGCGGTTTTTAAGGGACCTGCTTGCCCTTCCACTCCCAATCACCCTTCAACGAGGAGAGATACACTTCGTGGCAATAAATTGGCATGATGAGGTGAAAGGAAAAACCGAAATCCACATCAACATGTGTCCTTCATTTAAAAGAGTAGGGCTACTCAGTAGTGTAGCATGTGTGGATTTGTGCGACTGCTGCGTAGAAAGACACGTCGCTTTGCAAACTGAGTGACTGAAGCAGAGCTAGTCTGCGCAAGTGCCACCGTCACTCACATTGTGACTACGACTTGGAAACTAAGGAATGGTTTGCTACCGAATGAGGTGAGTGTCTGCTGCACACCAACTACCACCAGAGGGACGTCGTGGAAGCCATTGTCGCCGCAAGTAATCACCGTGTCTAGAGGTATATAAGTTCTCCATTTTCGTCTTTGCAATCTCCGTGGTTTTGACAAAGGATTGGGATGCAGCAGACGTGTTGTTGGCATGACTCTCCAAGTAGACAAAGAGGTGAGAGCCAATGTGCGAACATCAAAATCAGATCAGCCGTATCCCAATACATCCCTCTCCAGCCTGCCATCCCCTCGCACTGTCGTGATTTATATAAACCCAAACAACTCTGTCATGCAGTCGATCCAAGCCTTCGACCCTCCTAACGATGGTGGTTTTCGGTTGCATCTTTCCACTCTTACTCCGCTATTTACTTAGCTGTCGACACTTATTTTACTCGACCCCCACTTTTCCTTATTCTCTTCTGCTACGTTTCCAAGGCAATATTTACTCATCCACGCAAATCTGTAACCATCTATTGGAAGAATGGTTAGCATTGCAAATCACATAACTCCCACCTAAATTGGCACCACAAATATGCCAATTCCTCAACGGTTCTGCCTCGATGACTGTGTGTAGGGCGATTCCAAATTGAAGGTGGGTAATCAAATCGCGTCAATCCCGTGGGGGGATGATTCGCCACATCAGTGGGTGGAATTGGCTGGACAAGAGTCTGTGTCAAATGCCAGTTCTACGACCCTAGCCAAACACGTACCGAGACGTAGTCCCGGCTAGTGAACATCATGTAAAGGAACTGAGGTCATTCCATGAATTTCTATCCCAACGTGGTTGCTTCCTCATCAAACGCAAAATTCGCTGCTGCCTACTACCGCAACGAGACCGAGTGCACAGACTCGGTGGATATGGAAGACCACATTGGACATCAATGCACCAAGTCGGTTTATGTGAGGTGTTGGCTTCCGACTCCTTACTGGATGAAAACCTTTTCGTGCGGAATGAATTTTCCTGCAAACATTTCTCTTAATTCATTGTTAAATTGAACGGGGCAACATTCCTTTCCTGACCTTGTTTCGAAGGACAATTTTGATGGTAATATCTGGCAATACAACTGTTTCATTTCTATAATGGATCGGAAATTTCGTTTGAAGCATGATCTCATTTGCCTCCTCGACATTATTGCACCCCATCAGATGCCAATTAGAGCGGTCATGACAGGTGGTTCAGGTGATACGAGAAAAGGCATGGACGTTCTCTCTGAATTCCTTGAAAGCCTCGGTAGCTTTGAGAACTGTCCACTGGCTACCGCGGTGGCGGACTGACGTCTACGGCGTTACGAGTGTCCTGGACTCGAGATCTGCAACGGAATGGAGTTGCTGGAGTTTGTCCGCTACAACTTGAGTTTCCGGAGCATTGACAGTGGACACAATGACGAAGACACATCATCTACGCATGATCTACCGATGGACGTTCCTACTGGCTCGTGAGTTCTGAACCACTTCCTATTGATCAGAATGGTTTCTATGGTAGAATTACGGAATAAACTGACACATAGTGCAATTGGATGGAGCAGTGCTAAAGAAGTGCACTTTCTACTGCATGATGAAATCTGTTAGTGTAACTTGGGTGGTGATGCAGAATGTCTAAAAGTGAAGGAGCGTGAGGTGCTAGGGGTGGAAGAGGGAGTGTGAATGAGCAAGGGCCGCCTCAGCAACTGATGCGGCTAGCTCACGCAGACTTCTGGCGGTCGCCAAAATGGTTGCATTGGCTGTGAAACAAAGCATAGCTAAGACGTATGGGGTCTGGAGAGGAGGAAAATGAGCCTGAGTGATATGCGCTATTTGGTACCATGTTACGTTTGTCGGGCTTTGTAGCATCCGGGTCCTGACTTGGCTCCTCGGGATAGGCTAAGAGTGGTCGTGTGATGAGAAGGACAGAACACGTTGACGCACAGCAACTTATGCTGTGTGCCATCGCCTAGCTCCTACAAACTCATTAGTTTCTGCTTTTCTTCGTCCAGAAATCATCGCAACAGTTATCTCATATAATAGTTCCTTCAATCATTAGTCGTCTACAGCCGATCCATTTTCCTAGCATGCATGGGAGCATTATGAGCTGGGTCAGGTTCTCTAGCGTTACCTCGAGCAACAACTACTGCTGTTCCCTGACCCACAAATGGGCAAGTCTACCTGAATCAAGCTAAGCAGCCGTACTGCTTGCTGATCTGACGTAGCCATTGGCATGCGAATTTAAAGAAGAAATCCGAAGGGCATTGATGAGGGTCAAGTGGTGAGACGAAATAAATGGAATTGGAGGTGGATGGAGGATTGCACTATAGGCTGGATAGCTGAGTACAGTGAGACAAGCGTGATGTTTGGAGAGGCTGATAGGTTGGGAAGCGGGAGGTATGGGACCATAAGTGAGTGATTGGGATGATGGAATGGTTGACAAGCAAAGCATCGATGTGATGGGGGTGGGGTGGAGGTGCGAACTTTCATGTCGGGAGCAAGAAGGACTTACGACTTAAGTGTGGAATGTGATAGTGCAATGGTGCAAAAGAGGCATAATATGTTGACCAAATTACAACGTGTAGATTTATACGAACTCCGCAGTGTTCGTGGTGCTGGCCTGGGTTCATGTGTTGGCATATCAGACGTGAGCGTCGTTGGACCCGTTGGAAGAATGTGTGGGGTCTGTGAGGTTATCCGTGCGAGGAGAGGCAGACTGAGTAACCAGAGTCTAGACGTGTGTTCGTGTGTGTGTGTGTTTGCGTGCCATCTGGCCTCGCCGACAGTGCGCAATCGTGGAAGTGTGGATGTGGTATGAGGTGAGATGTAATGAAATCGAAACTTGCTCTGTTTGGAATGAAGTCTGCATTCACGATCGGCATTGTTGTGGGGAGTTGGAGGGGAGTGTGATTTACCTAATTGTCTAACTGAAGGATTTATATGGCAAGGCGAATTCGTATCGATTGCAGGAGGAAATGAGTGAGAAGAGTTGTCGTGCTTCAAATCATTATGTGTTCTCTGTGGGAGTGAAAGTGATGCGCCTAGTGAAACAGTTCTCTCACATAATAGTTCCTTTAATGGTTAGTCGTCTGCAGCCAATCCATTTTGCTAGCATGCGTGGGAGCATTATGAGCTGGGTCAGGTTCTCTAGCGTTACCTCGAGCAACAACTACTGCTGTTCCCTGACCCACAAATGGGCAAGTCTACCTGAATCAAGCTAAGTAGCTGTACTGCTTGCTGACCTAACGTAGCCATTGTCATGCGAATTTAAAGAAGAGATCTGAAGGGCATTGATGAGGGTCAAGTGGTGAGACGAAATAAATGGAATTGGAGGTGGATGGAGGATTGCACTATAGGCTGGATAGCTGAGTACAGTGAGACAAGCGTGATGTTAGGAGAGGCTGATAGGTTGGGAAGCGGGAGGTATGGGACCATAAGTGAGTGATTGGGATGATGGAATGGTTGACAAGCAAAGCATCGATGTGATGGGGGTGGGGTGGAGGTGCGAACTTTCATGTCGGGAGCAAGAAGGACTTACGACTTAAGTGTGGAATGTGATAGTGCAATGGTGCAAAAGAGGCATAATATGTTGACCAAATTACAACGTGTAGATTTATACGAACTCCGCAGTGTTCGTGGTGCTGGCCTGGGTTCATGTGTTGGCATATCAGACGTGAGCGTCGTTGGACCCGTTGGAAGAATGTGTGGGGTCTGTGAGGTTATCCGTGCGAGGAGAGGCAGACTGAGTAACCAGAGTCTAGACGTGTGTTCGTGTGTGTGTGTGTTTGCGTGCCATCTGGCCTCGCCGACAGTGCGCAATCGTGGAAGTGTGGATGTGGTATGAGGTGAGATGTAATGAAATCGAAACTTGCTCTGTTTGGAATGAAGTCTGCATTCACGATCGGCATTGTTGTGGGGAGTTGGAGGGGAGTGTGATTTACCTAATTGTCTAACTGAAGGATTTATATGGCAAGGCGAATTCGTATCGATTGCAGGAGGAAATGAGTGAGAAGAGTTGTCGTGCTTCAAATCATTATGTGTTCTCTGTGGGAGTGAAAGTGATGCGCCTAGTGAGGGCCTCTTCCCCCCTCGATGAATTAGCGCAAACATTGAGCATTCCACCAACAGCTATAATAACCACGATAGAGAGTGTAGAGCTTAACGAAGGCGTCCCTAACTCAAGTAACCCCCTGCAAATCATAAGTTAAAGTGGAAAATGTCTAGCATCCTGTTATGATGTTATGCTTGGGGATCTTGCTCGCATGATGACAGATGTGTGCTAGCCCCAACCCAGAGCTATTTAAATGCAGCTCAGAAGTCGCGACCGCGAAATGTGCTGACGTCGAGAGTAAACAGAGCGATCTATGAGTTGTACGATGACTGCATTCCATGTGGTAAGTTGGTTGCAATGAGTTATACTTGAGAGTGTGTTAGTATGGAAAAAATGTCAATGGAAGAGGAAGTAGGAGTTAAAGTGAAGGATCCGAGCAATCGACGCCAAAATAATTCGATAGACAATTGGTTGGGCAGTTCACTGATAGCAGTGCAACAGTTGGGACTCCACCAAATCGGGCTCTCGCACCTCGTGGATGCAAAGCGACTTGTGGAGCATTTCTGCGGGAGATCGTTAGCACTTGAGAGGTGAATGTAAAGATGAGGTTGCTGTGATAATGCAAGAGGTGGCAATTGTCGTTGCGCAAGCCTACTCCAAATTGTGAACCTAAGAATCAGTTAATTTTGCTGAGTCCTCTTTATGGAAGGAGATTTCAACTCTCACATGATCTGATGGAGGTGAGAATTCAAACGCTGAAAATGAAGGTCTCAACCATATCGCTACACTTCGATGTTCGTATTACTCAATTGCTTTCCTGTTGTTCAGACGGAGACGAGTTTGCCACCTCCACCACGCTGACATCTTGCTCAGACCACGTCGTGGCACACTTTGACCAAGCTTCTATGCTAACACCTGATACAAGGCAAACGCAGTTGTCAATGGGAGCTGCTCAGGTTGCAAGTGTTGTGAGAGAATTTCACGCAACACTCTACCTCAATGGACTTACCTATTCCGGAAAGCACAGTAGGATGGAAAGAATTCCAAAGCGATTGCTAGGCCATCACTCAGGTACGATGAAGAATGCTCGAGATGGATAATAGGCTCGCAGCGGCCATTCTCACCTCCTTCGCTATGAATCTTTGCGCTTCTCAACGCTACGATTCGTGCCTACTTAGGTGGTGTCGCTAGCAAAGGTAGAAACATGAGTCAAAATAATACATAGAACTCATTGAAATATGGTTGGCATCTCCGGAGTGTGGTGCCTTTAACCGTGTTGTGCATATGCAACACAGCATCACATTTAATGGGGAGCTGAGAAGAGACGAATGTGCATGTTCCGATGGACTTGGCATTGTGCGGTCGTGGACAAGAGCGTTGATAATGAGTGGTTGTGGAGGCATTTGGGAAGGAGGTGCTGAAGGTTGTGGCAAGATTAGCTGGCTGATGCGAATGTCCATCCAGGCACATATTTTGATGGGGTGACGCATGATGGTGGAGATTCGTGGTGTTGAAACCATCCAAACCGACTATGAATACTCATGCAGGGACTAGTTCCATGTAACGGGAAACGAATCCGTGCTTGAGGCACTAAAATCAAAGCACATCTCAACATTGCAATGTTATGCCGTTGTAAATGACCATGTTTTATTCTAGTGGGTGGATAAATGATCCGCTAGTTCTGCTCCTTATTTACCATTGCTCATGTCTTTCTCCCTTTCAGAGGTGCTTTCTGATAACTGAGCTCTTTTGTTGCGGTGCTGCTGCAAGGACGGTGGGTTGTGCGAATATTCGCACACTTGTTAAATGCAGTGAAGTAAGGATTTGGTAACGCTTTTATTTTCCCAAATTATTATAGTTCTTGTGATGCGCCGATTAGAAAGCCATGTGCACAAGTAGTCGTCGCTGCTCATTAAAGCCTTGCAAGAAGGAGGGCAAAAGCAATTTAGGGATCTCTGTCAAGCACAAGTCGCAAGTCTTCTCTTTTCTGTTGCAATGCTCGGTCGCATTAATCTCAACCTCCTCAGTTGATCAGTTTACCCAATTACTCCTATCTCCCATTTTTTGGGTTGGTCTCAAGCCACCAATAAAATATCCGTTCTTCTTTAGCCTAGATGCCACCTTGATTTTCCCCTTGTTAACATCAGGTCCACGTGGATGACTGCCTGTTAGTAGGAATGTGCTAAGTCACCACCACATGTGACTCCGCAGTAACGATCACGCTTGTCTCGTTAAAATAGAGATTGCCAACCAAACTACGCATTACTGGACTCCAGCATTGATCAGAAACTCGTTCCAGCTAGGCTTCATTCGCTGTGGTGACTTTTGCTCGCTTACACTCACAAGGCCTTTTAACATGCCCTTACTCCTCAACCATTCTTCGCCACGTCTAAAGCACTTTAAGCAACTAACGGATGGTCTATACTACAATCGCCATCACCCTCGCTGACGCAGCAATCCGCACTGACTGCGCATCCCTTGCAACCAGTCAACGACAGCATGCGTATCAGTACCTCGCGGCCATGCAACATGTTTCTAGGACTTCTAGTTCATCCGCAGAATTCGCTGCTTCAAGCCAACATGAAGCTTTAGCAGGATCCCCTCTCCTACTGCAGCAAATGCGCAATGGACAGAGCGAGGTGCCTTTTGACATCACCGTTCTCATCTCCTTATTGTTGTGTATTTCTCTAATAGTGAGTTGATAACGATAAGAGGGATCTAAAGCAGAAATTCACAGAGAGGAGGAAAGAAATACCCATTAGTGGAACACAGGTGAGAGTGTTGGGAGAGAAGAAGGGAAGGTGCGCACTTAAGGGAAGTGAGGCTGGTGGTAATAAAAAGTATTCTAACCGAAGTTATGAGTGTCGTTCTTTGCTGCTGTGGCGTCACCATCAGTGGTCGTGCTGAGTTAGAACTTGAGGGCGTCAAGGGTAGTCAGCAACACCTACTTAGTGCATAGAAGTAGACAGTTTGACTGGTTTTCGTCAGTGCAAAGCTGGTCGGAGTGGTCAGGTGCGAATTCAAAGCTAACCAATAAGCACGACGCAGTGTACGCTCCAGAGTAGGTCACCTAAGACTGGCACTTCATAACAGACAGTGCCGTGTCCTAGGTCTTTCCTTGCATCCAAATAGACCACTTCGGTGTGTCAAGATCCACCGTTCACTTGGGAGTGGTTCACAACCAGCTAACGTTAAAAGCGCAAGTCATACATGATCGGTGCAAACCTGGTTTGCAAGGGCGCAAGCCGAAGATTCTAGAGGAAGAGATTTTAGCATTCGGTTTCCAAAGAGGCAACAGCNCATCCGCAGAATTCGCTGCTTCAAGCCAACATGAAGCTTTAGCAGGATCCCCTCTCCTACTGCAGCAAATGCGCAATGGACAGAGCGAGGTGCCTTTTGACATCACCGTTCTCATCTCCTTATTGTTGTGTATTTCTCTAATAGTGAGTTGATAACGATAAGAGGGATCTAAAGCAGAAATTCACAGAGAGGAGGAAAGAAATACCCATTAGTGGAACACAGGTGAGAGTGTTGGGAGAGAAGAAGGGAAGGTGCGCACTTAAGGGAAGTGAGGCTGGTGGTAATAAAAAGTATTCTAACCGAAGTTATGAGTGTCGTTCTTTGCTGCTGTGGCGTCACCATCAGTGGTCGTGCTGAGTTAGAACTTGAGGGCGTCAAGGGTAGTCAGCAACACCTACTTAGTGCATAGAAGTAGACAGTTTGACTGGTTTTCGTCAGTGCAAAGCTGGTCGGAGTGGTCAGGTGCGAATTCAAAGCTAACCAATAAGCACGACGCAGTGTACGCTCCAGAGTAGGTCACCTAAGACTGGCACTTCATAACAGACAGTGCCGTGTCCTAGGTCTTTCCTTGCATCCAAATAGACCACTTCGGTGTGTCAAGATCCACCGTTCACTTGGGAGTGGTTCACAACCAGCTAACGTTAAAAGCGCAAGTCATACATGATCGGTGCAAACCTGGTTTGCAAGGGCGCAAGCCGAAGATTCTAGAGGAAGAGATTTTAGCATTCGGTTTCCAAAGAGGCAACAGCTTTGCAACGGTCCACACACTGAGTGAGGCATGGATATGCTCACATTACATACTTAATGGGGCTAGGTAATGCCTACGTGTATTGACGCGTGCTGCACTGAAAATGCGTGATTGTCACCCTCGTGGGGAGTGAACTGTGAATGAAGATATATCCGCAATCCGCATCAGAGTTGGACGCAAGTCCTGTAGCACTAATAGCACTGGCCAGATGGTAAAAAAGATAACAGTGGGCAGATGCAAGCGAAACCCGTCTACCACTTCCATCGTTGAGAGAGTGGAAGGGGTAGGTTGGCTGCGTGACAGAGATGTCGCGGCTTGTATAAATCACGCCAGTATGAGGGGAGGTGAAGACGGATTAAAGAGGTGGGATGCGGCTGACCTCACTGTGACAGCCGCACATTGGTGCTCACCTCGTCGTCTACATGGAAAGTCACGCCATCAACACGTCTACTGTCTCACAATCCCTTATCCAGCCATAAGGAATGCAAAGGCGAAAATCGAGACCTCATAGTCCAATCAACGCAGCGATTACACGCAGCGACAAT
>LWMK02000489.1:44019-54161 GCA_001693075.2 Taenia saginata
GCCAAAGTGTCACTCATTAGCTTCATCCTACACCACCCAATTTGGAGTGGCTCATTAAGGAGCTAAGTACAATGCTTTGTTTTACCTGTTTAACTAAGTCATGTATTTGGCGCACCAATTTTCCACAGCATCGGCCACACATTGCACATCGTTGGTATTCCTGCCCAAGTGCCAACAAATGAGCCGAAACCATGTGCATGACTATCCAACACATCACAGAATCAAGGAAATGAACAAGCGAACCAACACAGAAGACGCGGAAACCAACAGACTTGCGCATTTTAACTCGACACATGCTATAATCATTGGTAGCGTTAAGGCCTCCTACCCACAGCATGTTATGCTCAGTTCCCCATTCCGCCTCAATCACGACAAAATACCAATCGCAAGATATACCTTCTTGCCAAAGCGTTTGGATCCTACACCTCCGCATCGCCTTTGGACTTCTGGTTAAATGAGGCGGGGGTTGTCCACGCCACCTATCGTAGAGCCACTACTCGTTTATTCATTCATGTGTGGGGAAGACTTCGTACACATCTCCACATCTAGCGGAGCACCTGCATGTGTCAAATTCTACACTTAGACCAGTGATTTGGCTTCCATTTCAACGTAAGGACAGGATGCAATATGGCGCGGATTGCAGTGCCATCAGTACCACCTGAACTGACGACCTTTCGAACAGCTGCGTACTAGTGACGTGATTGCGGAAAGTCGACAACCCCAACATCGAATTAGAGTCGGTAAGAGGTTCGGTGCTGATAATGTCCACGCGCGTGCAGCGCCAGGTGAGCTTTCGTGCCTCAGGACAGCAGGCACTGACTCATCACCATACATTGGCCCTTTCCATCCATCACGTCGACAGCCAGCTTGAGTATAGCTCGGTCGCTGTCTGTCCTGTCTGGTTGTCAACAAGCAATGTAAGCATTGTTAACGAAAATGCAGGGTTAGGATTACTATCCAACACACCTACACATCTGGTGGCTAAGACTGGTCACTAGTTTTCAAAGAACATGCTGGTGGTCCATATAGACGAAGTGTACCTCTGTTTCTCTTCCGGATATGCATATATTCCTGCTGCTTGCTCTTCACTTGACAACTTTTATCATTACGAGCATTACCTAAGAATGTCTAGCAGCCCTCAATGTCCAAATTATGCTTCAGTAACTGCAAATTGTGCCAATAGCAGTGAAACTCCTAGTTCAGGCAGCGAGCACGACGGTAGTACCGCTTCCAGCACAAATGATAGGCATGTTTTACCAACGTGCATTGTACTTGCTATCTTCATCCGAAAAGTCACGCGTTTTAAAAGACAAGGATCTCCGTCGCGTTTTGTGACCTTTTCGAAAAACACCGTTGCGAAAACGTTGATGGGGACTGAACGCCAACCATGCTCTGTGGATGATAATTCATCGCGAGGTGGCCCATCAGGTCTCCAAAAATAATTTTCCTACCACATTACCTCTTGAGTTTGATTGTCACCATATAAGCTAACTGTTTATTTTCCTCCACATTCACTCGTCGTTTCAAACCAGCGACACCTTCTTTCACACTGCTAGCCATTCCAATTTGTTAGTCCTTCTTATCGCGCTTCTTTGCAGCGTAGATGTTTCATTGCGCACTTCCCTCGTTTTCGGTGAACTAACTAACGCTTGATGCAGTGTGCCTCAATGATGCTGAACCCTTTGCTAAATCACGCGTCGTCCTCCTGCTGATAACCGACATAAATTCCTCCCTGCCTTCCATATTTGCAAAGGAGTTGGCAGCACGGACCTCTCCTTCCACCTCCTTAGTGGTCTCGATTATCATCTTGATTATCCAAATGAGTCCTCATATCACCCGTGGTTGCTTGGACAGCCTAAATGGAGCGGGAGATGCCTAAGTATCTGGACGTCGATTACTTACCCTCAAGATTAATTGAGGTTGACGACCACTGTCATTTGCCGGAAAGGGAAGTGATATGAAGATGTGATGCGGAGCTTGACATCAACCGCTGTTGGGATCTGCTCTGCTGAAGGAAGGAGATTAGGGGAATGGCGGTGTGCAAAGCTGGTCTGGACCACACACTGACCTACGGCGACGCCTGCAGCAACACGGACAACAGCTGGCTGCTCCTGGCTCCGTCCCCTCACATGCTTCACCCCACTTGACCCGGCTCCAACAATATCGCCACGAGGGCAGCATGGTCGCTCTTTTCTTAGTTTCATGCATCATCCCGTTCCTTTTCTTTGGCTGTTTTTGCATTTCATCCGCCTCTCTGACCGCCGTGTCACCAGCACTCCTCTGTCTTTGCTAGCTCCCCTCACCTCCCTAATNGTTTCATCCGCCTCTCTGACCGTCGAGTCACCAGCACTACTCTGTCTTTGCTAGCTCTCCTCACCTCCCTAATTGACGCACTTCCTATCCTCCACCCCGTTCCGTCTGCATCAGTCTTTAATCAGGTGGCCAGTGCCCATGGCAACAGCGGCAGTCCTTCCATCCTTTAGCCTTATTCACATCACCTTGCTGGTACGCAAGATTAATGCACACACAATTGACCTTGACCATGACCTCTCTTGATCTTTCCTTCCGCCCTCAGTCCAGACGTCTTCTTCCATCTGTTGGCTGGTATCAGGGCAAGCAACTGCGAATGCTAATGCGAATGCGAATGCTGGTACCTCGTACTGCCCTAATCCTCTGGCATTCCAGCAGGCAGTATGTGTGGTTGGGATGCGAAGGCTTTAGCCCCTTCACTGAGTTGTGACAATTTATGCAGCTCGTAGGAGCAGGCAAGGAAGGCTGGCACGACTCAAATGTTTGGGGCTTAAGGTTCTGGGTTGCACTCCGCTAAACTGCTTCAACTATCTATGAGGGGAGTAAAATTGGGACCTTTTCTCCCGCGGACTCAGCAGTCATCAATCACTTAGCTGAGTCACTAGTTTTGACCCTTCCTAATGAACAACTCAGTCTTGTCTGCCTTCCAGTTGCATTGGGTTGGCTCGGACAGTGTCAAGCCACTAGAAGTCAGGAAGGAGAGAGATAAAATGAGGTGGGTAGATGTGTTGATTTTCAATGTGTTTGTTTGGCTTTAATTAGGTATGATAAATCTTTTACAGTGCAACAAACGCCAATGCAAGCAATGTGGCTGGAACGAAGTGGTAGAAGCCTTGGAAATGAAGACTTGGAAGTGGGACTGTAGGCAAGTCATTCCATGGTGGACAAGGTTTTATTTCGCCATGAGGATGCATAAATGTCATTTGTCAGCCAGCATTCGTGAGGTCTCGCAATGAAGCAAATACGAGCAAATGCCTGAACTTTGAGGGTCGCCGCCGGCTGCCAATGGATGACACGTGAAACTTGCATGCCCAGTGTGCGCCAGTATGACTCCTCCATGTAATGACAGCGCAAGCCAACACCTTCACCACTCAAGTTACGCAGTACTAGATGTCCACGACACCAACAACGTGGTGCATCCTTGTGTGCATCATCGCTGGAATGTGGGGCACTGCGCTCCATTGCTCTCCACCACATCTTCTCCAAGCAACTCAACACAAATAAGGGAGGCGTGTGCATTGGACGAGGTCCGATTGCATCTACAAGGTCCAACTTACACGCCGTGATTAAAGAGCTTGTCAGAATAGACGAAATGCTACGAAGGAGCAACAAAGTGCACTGTTATAATAGGCCAAGACATAGTTATGATGCACAAAACGTGTAAGTAATTGAATACGCTTGGTTGGTTCACATGCAATGCACTGATGGAGATGCTGCGTCAACCAGAAGACGATCTTGTTAACTTGGCTTGCATCGAGGTGGTAAATGGCAAGCGTTTCCTTCCCCATCAAAGTATGATAGTGTTGGTGAATCGGTGGTGGTGAGTTGGTTTAGGTCAGTGCCACGCACATTTGCCGATCGATTTAGTGAAGAGCCGTCTCCACCTGCCATGCATCTTCTTTAGTTGGTTGTCAACTTGGGACCCGCCGATCACTTGGCGCGCATCTCCCTTCTTCGCCTCCTTCTCCATTCCCCTGTCCTCCTCCTCCTCCTCCTCCTCCTCCTCCTCCTCTTCCTCTTCCTACTCTCCCTGCTCCTCTCCCACTCTCTCTTCGTCGAACGGCCCTTTGCCTGCCTTTGCCTCCCCTTCTCAACGCAAACATCCTTTGCACCATTCACACCTCCTCCTTCCATCCTGCCTTTCTTCCTTTCGCACTCGTCCGGGAGTTCAGTTATTCCATAGCTGGTGTCTGCACTGGTGGCTTGTTCCACTTCCATCTACCGCAATGGACGACCTAGTTCCACTTCCATCTACCGCAATGGACGACCTATAGGCTAGGCGATAAAATTAGGCATCTGTTGCAATCTCGCGAGCTTCACATCAGATGTTCCTCCCGAGTTCTCCTCCTCCTCCTCCTCCTCCTTCTCCTCTCCAGCACGATCATCCCTCTGAACTGCCTTGTAGCAGACCACTCTGTTTCTTTGGCAACCTGTAAGTGAATGGGGTTAGTAGAGGTGTGTGTCAAGGCCAGCACCTGCCTCTCCTCATCAACATGCCCACAATGTCTGCCACTGTCTAGGCAAAGGAGAACGCACGCCAACGAAAACCGAAGAGGCGTCCATAAAGGACAAACAGAAGGTAGGCCAGCTAAAAGGGGCAAAGCAAGTCGCGTTAAGCAAGAAGCCATTTTACGACACAGCTTGGAAAAGTGACCTGAGCAATTGATTTAATCGACTGCCTCACCATTCAAAATGTCAGCTGCTCGGTCACTGCCACGCTGCACGTGCAAGTCGAAGCAACTGCTGTCGCCACAACCGAAGCGCGTCTCTAAGTCTCAATCACTCACTTAATCAGTGTCTCCTTTGTGGTGGCACAGATGCATTGAAAGAGATATTGGATGGGATAAAGACGAAGAGGCAGTGACGTATGTATGTGTATGTGTGTATGGGTGTATGTGTGAGACGGAAAGAACAGTGGCAGTGGTAGGGTTTCAAAGGGAAAGTGGAAAATTGGTATAAATGTGCACGTGTTCCACACATGTGAAACGGAAAGATGAAATACGACAATTGTGGGGTGAAACAACATCATAACCTCAGCAGCAGAAAGTACCAAGAAAAGTGGATAAAATAGTAGAAGAAACAATTAGTGAGTGCATGAGAGGGAGAGAGGGAGGAAGTTAAGGGCCTCTCAAAGCACTCCATCTATTTTATTCTCTGGCTGAAGTTGGCTGGGTGAGAGATTACAGCTATCATTTTCGTTGAGAGAGCTTAATTATTAATTGCAAAGGGCTTTCTAATTAATCTGCGTGATTTGACTGCCACCACCAATTTTCTTAGAGGAAATAATGAGGCGAAATGGGATAATTCTAGGCGCGCTGAAAGCAATTAAAATCCCTCCCATAAAGGTGTCAGAGCAAGTCCTTTCCCAAGACAACATTACGCTACCTTATAACGAGAGAAAAGCTAGTACTATACCCATTGAATCTAACATAGGCACAGCTTTCGACTGCCGTTTTATGGTCTCTGCTACATGTGTGGGGTGTTTCGTAGACTTCTTCCCCACCAATCCCACGTCACGCTGTAGGGGCTGGCTTTAATGGTGGATTAGTGGTGCAGCCACTCCTATTCGCACTCATTTAAGTCATTTTCTGATGTAGAGCCGAGTGATTTTGGGTACAGTGGAGCATGTCCCACGCATCTGCAATGCCATCTGGGAAGGTACGGTGGAGTTCATGGTTCCACTATGTTAGGCAATAAATAGATGCATCTGGGTCTTCTCCCATGTAATCCGGGAGAATATCATTATGGCCACAAATGCGGCGCTTGGAGACCTTCTTGAAGACCGAGAAAGACAGAATATTAGAGGAGAAGAGGCACTGTTGGCGTATGAAAGGGCATGGAGGACTCTGACATTGCTCGGGGCAGGGTTGCTCGTCTGAGCACCCAGCTTGGCCCCTACCGAAGCGTGGATCAAAGCCCTCCCCTGCAACAGCAATCCAACACCCTAACCGAGCAATAATTGCATGACCGTAATTAGGCCGCAAAATGCGACTTTAGGTAAGCCTGAAGTCAAATCTCCCTTGTAGCTAATCCTTGGTCGGTCTAATGGAGCCCACACTAGCACATGAACAAACTACATGTCAATGCGGTGGTAAGAGAGAAGAGTTGAGGAAGGTAAGGTAGGAAGTTTGGGGAGCGTCAGATCGACTGATGGGTGGCTCAAGTGGGTTTGCGTGATTTATTTGCTGATACAAATGTGGGACAAGTTTACTGAGTAAAGACGCAGCTTTGTGAACCTCGGCTTTGAGCTTCAGACTCACAACTTTGAGGGGCCGGTGGCCCAAGCCAAACTTTCTAACAGGTATTTGGCGCATCGGCATCAGCCACCCTTGCCACCTAGCAGGATATTGACGTTAGGAAATGCTGCATGGACTGCAGGTGCGATACTCCCCCTATTCATTATAACGCTGAGATTGCTGCTAAAAACCAAACGCTTGTTGTGCTTAAGTCTTAAATTAACGCTTTAAGCGTGCTCGTCCTTCCATATCCTCCGCATAGTCATTAGGCTCTGAATTTCCGTTTTTCAGCATGTCCGTTATTCGATGCCTGCGGATGGACGGTGCATACATACGGAACAGATTTTGAGCTTCTGCCTCACTCATATATTTACGTAATAAAGGATAGAAGTGTTAACGGTGGATAGGCCTTGACAAAGGCTCGCTAGATTGCCCTACACGCACGACATTTTACAATGAATCGTGAAGCCATAGTGAGTCTCTGTTACAACGCGTCTAGTCTAATGCGTTAANAAATCGTGACGCCATAGTGAGTCTCTGTTACGACGCGTCTAGTCTAATGCGTCAACGCCCAATTTCACAGCCTCGATTTGAGCGCACTTCAAAAAAATGTCACGGCATGAATGCTTTTTATTTCAAAAGACGTGCTGGGGGCACTTGTCACCGTTTGTCAAGCTCTACTGTGCATTTGTTCCCTTACTAATGCAAACGAACACGAAGCATTCCATTGCTACGCGGTGAGGGTACAATGGATGAAAATCGATGCTGCCCGTCATTCCGTTCCCGCCAGAACCGTGGCAAATTTTGCAATAGTGATTGGGCACTTGATCTAAAGACGGCAGAACACCTGCGTACAAGGTGGCTAAGTTGAAGTTGGCAGTCGGTGAAGAGAAGACAAATCTGACCTCACATGAACGTCTAACCTAGTGCATAGACCTTTCATTCAATAGTCTAAATAACACGTACGACCGGATTCGTTAGGGATGTTTGTTGGATAAAATGCCCCAGAGCAGGTGCTTCCAAGCATAGTCCTCCCCTCAGGTGACTTCAAGCAAGGATGGGNCATACGATCGGATTCGTTAGGGATGTTTGTTGGATAAAATGCCTCAGAGCAGGTGCTTCCAAGCATAGTCCTCCCCTCAGGTGACTTCAAGCAAGGATGGGGCTAAAGAGATGCTAATGATTTTGCTGGACTCACTGCATCAGGAAGCATTTCCGTTCAAGACTCACTTCCATGCCCATCATGCATTATTATGAATTCCCAGGTGGTGCCTTGCGAGCCTTTCAACACATCGCCTCAGTTGAAGGCACACGCACACTTGTACATGTTGCTTAGATTGGCGGCATGCCCTCCCATGCCACTAAATAAACATCCTCGAGTTTGCATAAATTACTGAGATAAGACATGGTTTGAACAGAATTTTAAAACACGGTATTCGAATCTTCTCAGTCTGAATGTGCATTTGTTGAAGGATCTCGGATAACGAAATTCAACCTCTTTCACATTATATATTAGGACAAGTGACTATCGATGACAAAAGATTGAGGCACTTCGCCGTCTTGAGTGCCCTTCCACCTATCCACCTGGCCGGTGTCACCATAGCCAAATAATCAACTGCGTGTTCAACCTATGGTTTTATTTTCGTGGGCCTTGTTCTAGGACCACATTTGATATCTTGCAAGCTGACAATCTCACCAACAATGGGGTGCAGGAAGGCGAGGTAGAAATCAAATTAGTAAAGTTAAGAACTCACTATTTTGGGGAATATTTTGGCATGCTGGTGTAAACGAACCCAAATACGGCATTTGCTAATGATGTGGAGAGAAACGCACTTCACATTTTTGTTTATAGCCAGGAGGTCTCATTACTTTGCGGCAATATTTGCTTGATGTACGCCCGAAACTACGGCAAATGCTGCAACAGTAGATCCCGCTCTAAGAATCTGTGGTGGTCGTGCATTTACAATGCACGTGCACGAGCTGCGAATGTAGAAATGCAACTTTAGAATGTGAAGCATTTGCTGTCTTACAGCCAGTTCAACAATGTGTGGTTGTGGGAGAGATTATAGATGCGCGCTTGCATTCGTGTTCGCCACGTGGATATCATTAGTTGCACTATCGAAGCTATTTCATAGAAGGGAGTCATGTGCTTACCACTGGTGTTTCTTCGGAGCTCTAATACGCCCATCATGATTCTCACTAAAAGTTGTGCTTGCCACTGCCGGTGCTTGTTGCTGTGCACATCGCGTACTTCCTTATCCGTGTCAGCGGAGGCTCTCCAAGATCCGTCGTGAGACCACAACATTTGTTATAGTAGTTGGATGAGGCCCAATTATCACCATTCTGCCAGATTCCACAAGTAAAGTTGATGATGGGAGAAGAGGTGAGGTGTCGTTTGTGAGGTGATGGGATCGCCAATGAGATAGGCATTTTAAGCGAAGGCAATAGCGATGCCATTTGAAATCGGATGTCACCGTGTTTGACGCCTAACATATCTCGGCTAGCTAATCCTTCAATCGCCAAAGGCATGCAGTTCTGCTAGTGGGGTTCGTAGATGCTGAAGCACACCACTGTCAACAGGGGCTCTGCAGTAATTTGAAGAATCCATTGCCAACGCCAGCTATGGACAGCGTCGACAATGCAGCATGATATTCACATGTCAACCGCGTAAATATCTCCGCAAGTTGATGAGTATTTGCAAGGAAGGCAATCATAAAATAAGAATAGCGAAAGTGTAAGGACCGCATTCTCCACAACAAACTTCCACTCAAACAGCCTTCCGTGCCAGTTCATTTGATGGTTGCAGAATGACATCCAAAACTTTTCCCACTTGTGTGAGGCGGACTACAGATGGTGCGACCATGTTACAATGAAACGTGACACAGCCAAGCCAGAGCCACTGAACAACTCTATGCGTGCTCATCACTTCCATTAAGCATTTGCTGCTGTGGATATCTGAAGTCTAGTCTGCCATCAATCGTGATGCAGATTGGTTGGGTAGAATGTGACGAAGCGCTAACATTTCAGTAGTTTGTAAGCTTGCGGTTTCTTTTGGACTGCACTAACTCTGTTCCCCTCAATCAAATGGCATGCATAAAAGTAGGTTTCTGAGTGATCATGACTAGGAGCCAAGAAGGCACTGAGGCAGATAGGTAGACAATGTGCTTCAGGAGTGTTGAGAACTGGGTGGCTATAGGGTGGGCATGTTGGAAACCAAGATCTCATGTGATGAGGAGATCCAAGCATTTAGAATGGAACTGAGGCAGAAAAACAGAGTGAGGTTTGTAGTCAGGGAAAGTAGGTGAATGGAGCGAACTTAGGCGGACATGTGGGATTCGATACCTTAAAGACAACGAGTGAGGTGGTGGGTGGAGAAGAGCTTATGTAGATGTTTGGGGATTATATGTCCTACAGTGGTGGGAAGACCTAGAATAGGAGAATTAGGCTCTGCAGTGGTGGAGGAGCTAAAGCAGAATTGTTGATAGGGAGAGTGCTAGCTTCTGGAGCAATACCAACTAAAATCCAAGCTGGATTGAAGGGGGTCGGAGAAGGAGCTACGGTGGTGAGGGTGAACCATTTGCAACCTATGCTTTGCACACCTCTTCGCTCATCGTTCCCTGTTTTCCTTGTTTTATTTATTTATTTATTTATTTAGATTCACCTAAGCTTGGGTGGCCCAAAAGGAGTTCAATTGCTGTGTCNCTTTACCACGTAATCGGCATTGGAATACCTGCCTCCGTCGAAGATGGCGAATGTGGTGCCCGCTCCTACACTGCCTGCTGGACAAGAGCTTCGCTGCAGTGAGCCCGATTTCACTCTCGTTTTACTTTTGTTACAAGCGATGATCAAGTGGAGATTTAAGTGTAACAGAGATCA
>LWMK02000490.1:5147-19838 GCA_001693075.2 Taenia saginata
GCTGTGGGGGCAGTTTGTAATGCTGCCGCTTAGAATATAGTAGTTTATAATGAAGTAGGAAGGTTGGGACGTTGCACACAAGAGTGGGTGAGCAGAACTGACCACCGTAGCTGAGAGGTCTTACTGGTCCACTGATGGCACTGCTGTTGAGATGTTAAGATCGGGCGGAGAGAATTCGTACAGTACCAATCATCTACCACTTCATTTTAACTCATGCGCAAGAAACCCAGGGATGCAAGGCTTGAAAAGATGTAACTTAACGTTGCATTGTCGTTGCATTTATCTTCCAATCCCAGTGTTGCATCGAGGCACTCAAACTAGGGCTCCCACCGGTTGAATTGCGAACCGTCATACGACAGAAGTGAAAATAGGGAAACGCACCTTGCGTTGTGCGGCATGAGGATGGGGGCTTTTAAAAGATGAAGGACCATGGAAGATCAGTGCTTGTACCCCTCTCCCTCGGAATTGATGACGAGCACTCCAATTCGAGGAGATCGGTTTTGTTGCATTTCTAAAAAACCCTAGAACTAAAACTCTTGAGATCGGTTTTGTTGCATTTCTAAAAAACCCTAGAACTAAAACTCTTGCCTGTTGGCTGAATCAAAACTGACAATCATTAAGGTGGATACCATTCTCAGTAACCAATAAAACCTTACCAACTGCATGCGTGCTCGAATTAGCGATTACCCCGATTCCCGTGCCTTGCAATGCCTACTCAAATTTCCGGCTGAACGAGCCTTCCAAAAAGACTCGGAGGAGTTAAGTTACTTGCTACCAAAGACCACTCTTTTTAATTTAGTTCAAATAGCAACTTTTTAGTCATTCGTTCATTCAGGACGCGTTAAAAATGTTTCGTCGCATCAGGAGTAGACGACTCAGTGGAAGACTGGGCTACAGTGTTTACCCTATTTAACCACTATTTGCGGCAGATAATTACTTTATACCCACAAAATCCGCATCGGTGAGTCATCCAAACACATATGTAGGTTTGGGTGACTGAATCGCTTCCCATTTCTGAATGAATTTGACGTTGACATTGTCTACAGCTACCTTATGCTATCGCTGAATTATTAGTTGGATTATTCAGAATCGTGTTCATTGTTTGATCTACCGCATTTTCCGAGGATCCATTTGTACCATAGTAGGCGATTGAAATAGACCTCGCAGCAGGTTGCACGGAGCATACTTGACAGACCTTCACATTCTAGATGGGACGGTACTCTCCGAAAAAGTTAAAGCACAACAGCCATAATGGTCAAAAGCTTGCGTTCGATGCCAGATGTATCTGCAAAAGACTTGTTCCATGCTGCCACCTTTGACATCCATTTGCACTTATTATAGACTGGCTCAGGTCCTAAGGCTAAATCCTTACCTTACAATGCACCCTACTCGATTAACAAAGCTAAATCAATCAATCTAGTCCCTTTATCGTGACTCGCACATGTTTAATTAATTTGTACAACAATAAAAAATGTCGTATTCAACGGAAGAGGGCCAAAATATATGGCTAAACAGGTAGTAAGAATACTTTGACTAAACACATTCGACAGCACTATGTTGGCTGTTGCAGGTCTTTTTAAACTACAATGTATTCAATTGATTTATTCAGTGGCATCCCTTCTAATATGGAACTGAGCGTAATCGTGGATCCGATATGGTGTCGTCAGAGCCACATGCCATGCACAGTAAGTAAGATGGGTTTGTTTGAAACAAGCATAGCAAAGGAATTTGTGGAACAGCAATTTCGTGATCCGAGGCTTGTCAGATATTTGACATTTACCTTCGCCTGGTAGCATGTCAGCCTTGCAGTCTTTCTACCCCTCGACTCAGGTATGGTGGATGTCTTCATCTTTGCAATTACTTCTCGCAATATGTTCAACACAGAATTCAGTGTCAAGTAGCAAGCCAAACATCTCATTGAAAAGTGAAAAGTAGCATTTGAGATGCGTTAGCCACTTCAACAGTACTAACTGATATTAATAATGATAACTGGAGTGATGTAGCTACTCAATTGCCCATTACAAGAAAGGGAAAGTGAGCAGGGCTTTGCAGATTGCAAAACCTCTTTGGACGTATCATTGATGGCCTTCTAAATCTCGCAACTTGTATTTTCAAAAGCCTGCCTGAGTTATTTTGTTTAGTCAAGTTGCTCCCAATCCATCATCGCCGATCCCCATAGAAACAATGTTGTGTATGGCTGTTAGCTTTCTGGAGGTCAAAGCTGCGCCTCTAGATTCCTTTTTGCCGAAGGTAAAAGAAATTTGGGGTTCAGGCAAATCTCTACCTCACGGAAATGCTTTTATGTATGCTCTTTCAATAATTTGATCAGCACATGCAAGGTGCCAGTTGATAAGGATAAAGCAGCGCTAGAATACCACACTGACTCGAACCACGTGCACCAGATTTCAGCTGTCTTACAGTGATATGATGAGTCCACATTTCATATTTGCGGAAGATGAATGCAGATAAAGGTGTAATTAAGCGTAGCAAAGGCACTAGATCACGACTGGATGCTTAAAATGGGATCCAATCTTAAATGCAGCCGCAGAAATTAATGAGGCAGGTCAAATCTTACACATTACCATATCACTTCATTTCGGACATCTTAGGTCTCCTCCTCTGCCACTTAGAGCTTCTGAAAATTTTCGATCTGATTTTCATCCTATCAGCACCATCGATACAGCATTGGTGCTTGCTTCCAATATGGCTACCCATAGAACTCGAGCTTTAAATCAATCAATCAGTTGCTGGCAACGTGTATTTAGCAGAAAAACAAACAAAATGTAAAAACACCTTGCTTCACAATCTGTTACACCAACCATATAAACAACGACCCTTTCACCCACCAACTATCAACCCGACTACCTGATTCACTGTTTGTATCGTTAGTTGGTGTAAGCGCCACTTCATCCGTACCGCGCGAAACTGCCAAGTGCAAACTCTGCCACAACAAAGCAGCAATTCAAAATCTTCTAAGCACTGCCACGAAATCCAATCGATTTCCTTCAAAGGAAAGCAAACTTAGTCAAAGCGTCATATGATTTGAACGGGTGTGTTCTAGTAGACGCTGTTGAACCCCAACAAACTTCGCGCTTACCTTCCACTTTGGATGCTCTCACTCCGAAAGTGACAGAAAAAGACGTTTGCATTCGCAACGACATGCTGCCTGAAGGCCAACAGTAATGGTAGCTTAGACTAGCGTCACCGCACTGAAAGCGCAATTCCTTTCATTCCACAACTCCACAGTTGGGATTGCTGCCACACATTCACTGTTGGTGTAAAGGGATTGTTACTTTGGCACATAAAATCGCGTCAGTTAAGAGTGAAACAATTTTAGCGTGGTGTGTTTTGGACAAAGATAGTGAAGATTAATCGAAGATGTGCGATCGCAACGGCGGGTACTGAGAGCACCCCTTTGATTGCAATCGTGTTTGATGTCCGTCAGCTGAAGGCAGTAAAAAATAACTGCACCACAGGACAACTGACGTGAAGGCAGAATTTTGTTGAAATACGAAAATAGGAGTTTAAATGTGAAACTCATTGAAATGACTAAGTGGATCCTGGCGCTGTAATAACAGGAAATTGGCATGGCCGGCTATGCGTATAATACCTTAATCATTTCTTGTAGACAGCGGCACAAATCGCATAGCATGTAGCCGAACAAACAAATCTTCATTTTATTAGACTTAAGAGTTCACAACAGTATCTATATGCATGTTCATTTACATCGAACACAGCTTCTCCACTTCACTCTCTTTCACCGCTAGCCAACACGCTCGGGCCCCTTTTATGGTCTCGATTTGAGTAAACTTTGGCGGAAATCACAAGAGGAGTGAACATATCGCTTTAGCCATGATGTGGGTTCATGCAGTGAGGTCAGTTAGGCTAACTCCTGACTGCCCTCCCCCCAACCCCATTCTTGCCCTTAAGTGCTACTTTACCTCTTCCTCCACTTCTACTAATTTAGCGCTTTTTACTGCCACAATATACGCAATATGGTATCCTCAATACTAGACCTTAAAGGTGGAAGTAGTCTCGCTGAATGGGCATGGAAAGCATCTCACTTGCGATCTTTAAGTATGTGTAAATGAACGCAAAACGGCACACTGACATGCAGTGAATGCAAAATGAGTTGAAAGACCTAAATGCTTTATATTTACGGCCCTTGACACTAAAATAGAATGCCTGCTTCCTGGTAAATTATACAACTTCTATAAGGCACTTAGTGCAAAAGGAACAAAACAAGGGAACTCTCACGCGCCCATTAACGGATTTAAGGCTGGCAAACTCTAAAGCAAACGCAAATTCCAATTCACAACAAGACCTTTCCAACTGTGAAAAGCATTTTTCTTCTCCTTCTTCTTGAATTAGAAGCCCTAAGGCAAAGTATCAGTTAGACGTCATTGAGAGAAGAGTTGTTTTTAAGTTAATTAACGCGATGAAGTAAAAGGAGGTAGACATGAAGCAAGGATAACCATAGTCGCCGTGCCTTCGAACGAGACTCGAAACAGCTCATTTAAATGCTTTTAAGAAACATTTGGTTTGGCTTACAGCAAAATCAACTTATTCGTCATTTAGTCAGAATCTACAACAAAAATTTACCGCACCGGCTGTCGATGACACTGTAAGAAGATGAGTTGCAGTGCTGAATCTGATTAAATAAAATTTGCTGAAATTGATAATTCTGTGTTTTTAGGAACGCTGCATGAATGAGTCCCTTTAAAATGTGTGGAAGCTTAGGCAACAAAAATGCTTTTTCTGTCTAGTTGAATATACTTGTCTACTGTCAACCTTGACATTGGAAGGTGAAACGTTTCTTAAGTGAAGAAAAGGACATTGGCACGGTCAGGAGATTTCCTATGTTTTCAATAAATTGAAACGATTTTTTAGCATTGCTTTTTTGCTGTTTTTAGGCCATCTTCTTCAAAGAATCCATTTTGAGTGAATTCAGTGGAAAGCTAAGAGTGGTCTCATGACTGTCTTTAGATCGCATGAAAGGTTAGGGCGTGTGCAAATACTACAGAGGGTCTACGTGTTACGCTCTTTAGTACACCTAATAAATATAGTTGGCGAAGAGGGTAGACTACCGACCCTTTTGTAACTAAGCCTCCTTAAATTTTTGTGTTGATCAGCTAAAGACAAGGACTCGTCCAGCAACACAGTAATACGGCCGTGGCAAGAATAATCGCAACTTCCTCTAGCGGGTGTAAATTCCCGAGTATCATTATCAATTCAATCTCCAAAGCGTTTAGGAGCATCGGAGCCACTGTGCAATTGATTCTCTAGGAGCTATAAGGAAAAGGGACGATTTGACGAAAGAAGATGCTAGAGTTCTAAAACAAAGTTAATGCTTGATTTTAGTTAAACTCACGTAATTAATGGCATTTATGCGCAGTCTGACATCACAGTGGTCGTGCTGCTCCAGTCTCTTCCCACAGGGCTAACAAGGGGACGGGTGGATGTTGCTACCGGGGATCATGCAGCGCTTCCACATACCGGCTTCCATAGCACGAGCATTTCTATCAAAATATCCCACTAGTTATGCGTGAGTAGGGTCGTTGGATCAGTTATTACCTTTTAGCTACGAGGCGACCATTGTAAGCTACTCAATGGCAAAGCCTACATACAGGATCACAAATTATCCATATATAAGCCACACAAGATTGTGTTTCACCAAACAGTCTGCAAGACCATTCCTTCAGTCTTTATTAAATTTGTAATGCACCCTGTGGTTTCGCCGTAAATTGCATAGGAAGGTGTGCCATTTTAAGACTGTTACTTGCATAGCCGAACCCACTAGTCTGAGAACTGTCGAGTCCTAGTGCTATAATGAAAACCTCCCCACGCGATGGGCCTTAACTTACGTACGCAAACAAGAGCTAATTATCCTCCTCGCTCCAATTGCTGATCTTAAACTCTCATTAGATTTTGAAGGGTTTATTGGACTTCTACAATTGCGCTGACACTAAGTGAATTGACTGCGCGATATGTTTTATTTCTCTTCCATTCAAGGAGGTCCTTTAAAATTTTGTACATCTAACTTCTTTTTAATCTGCGATGCTTGTTTTATTAAGTCCATTTGACAGCAACGCAATCCTGCTCTGAATTCTTGGATTAAGAAAATTATTTCCTCACGGGCAGCAATTTGGTTTGATACAGACGGTTTCCATGGCATTTCATCCCGGACTTTTAGCTCTTCACAGGACTTCGTTTTGCTTTAGAAATTCGGATTTGGCCATTGTAAAAGACAATAACACGTAAGTTCAAGCAATTTTAAAGTTGCCAGCAGTGTTAATGGATGAGAGATTGCAGAAAACATTTAGCCCATACTCCACAGCTCACCTACTTGCGATTCTAAAAATACTGTTCATCATTATATGTGGCTCCCTCCTTACTGATGTGGCGGCCAACCAGTGGAATAACTTTTACATATTTGACCTCCAAGTGTTTATTAAATTGGAGCAAATGAATCCAAGTCTCCTGCTTGCTTAGGAGTAGCACACTTACAATTGTACATGTTTAATAAAAGAATAGAAGGCGTTTGGAGGGCTGGTAACTCCTAATGCGACAACGTTAATCTTTTACAATTCATTGTGGCAAGTGTTCTGCTCACGTTTATGCAAAGGTGCAGGTGCGTTGCAATCCGCGACAATTAAAAAAAAACACGGCGAAGTCACCCATGCCAGAGGAGCACTAGATAACGGTCTCGTTTTTCACACGCTCGATCACAGTTTTGATGCCTCTCTGTGGCACGACTGAGGTACTTTGTGGCATGGCGATGTGAGGACGGTTGCAGTGAAGTGAAACTATCGTAACGCGTTCTAGGTAAATGAATACAAAGTTGATTTTGCACCAACCAAATCGGAAGGAACAAGGTGTACACAAGGATCGCCAAGATATCGCGTGACTGGGATGCGGACAATGAGCACACTCTAGGACTTGTTCACATTGTTAAGGTGAGTGGATAGGGTCCTGCCAATTGATTCTGAGCCTCAGCAGAAATGCTGTAGAACAGGAAAGCTTGACAACGTATGGACTTGTTTTGAATCAAACAAGAGGGTGTGAGGCGTAGACAACCCGGTATCCATGTCCTGCCAATCGGCTATCAGACACTGCAATTGAGCTACAAGGTAAGAATCTATTGATTGTAGCTGGGACGTAAGGAGTGGGAAAAAAGGCTCGTTTTTATGACTCTATCCCATGGTCAACTTGATCAAAAGAAGGGTTAAGAGGGCTGCTAAAGGAACTGATAATTTGGCATCTGCCTTCAGGTTGCTTTTATCAGTGGCTCTATCTCTTTCCCCAACAAATCCATTTGAAGTTATTTGATCTTGAAATCGATCTCTATTGATGTTTAAAGTTCCATTATGACGCCACTTGATCCCAGAAATGAACCATATCTGAATTAAATTTAAATTAACCTGTATTGACTTAAGTTGATCTAGAAATTGATTTACAATGGTGTCTGGCACCTGCATTGTTTTAAGGCTAAAGTCGAATCCATTAGAGTGATCGCTTACTATCGAAGAGCAATTTGGAGTGCTTCAATGTTGTTCCACATTAGTCAAGAGAACCATCTAATTGGCAAAATTGCTTTNCAATTTGGAGTGCTTCAATGTTGTTCCACATTAGTCAAGAGAACCATCTAATTGGCAAAATTGCTTTTAGCACAACATCAAAAAGAATTATAAGGAAAGCACATCTCTTATTTTCTTTAATGGGAATGGGGGGAGAGAGTAGCTGGGACGCTGCTCTTGCATTCCGACGCTTATGGACTGGAGACGCGGAGGTTATTAGCCCTCACTTCTCCCCTCTTTGCTTAGGGGGAATTCACCCGNTTGCCAATCAATTTACGCATGGTCTCGAGGAGTGACTTCGTGAATGCCCTGCTAGCACTGGAGACGCGGAGGTTATTAGCCCTCACTTCTCCCCTCTTTGCTTAGGGGGAATTCACCCGACCCCATTTTCGGTGCACTCGAGCTAAACGTGTTGCCTGGTCAGAGGCTGTATTACATGAAGTGAATGAAACGGGAGAAGAAAAAAGTACAGATAGCAGCATGATGAGGGTAAAGGCTAGCTGAAAGGCTTAATCACATTAATAAAGAGGGGTCAAGTTGTAGTGGGACTTAATGTATCCCATTACTGAAGTTCTGGGGTTAAACAGTGAAAATATAGGCTTGGTTGATGCACAAAAGCCTGATTTGGCGAAAGTGCCTAAGCAGCTTGTTGAAGTAATTGAGTCAGTGTAGAATTTACTTGCGCATGAACAAGTTGCGCTCTGCAAAGCGGCATTGTAGAAGGCAGCACTGCGAGTAGAAGCAAGGGGGAGTAGAGAATCGGTGAACAACCTCACATCGATTCCATGCTTTAAATAGTGCCTGTAAATTGCGACGTGCAATAACTCGTCAAAATGAATTGTTGATCAGTCAGTCAACGGTAAATGGTGACTCTGAAGGAGGTTGTCTCCAATTGCAGAGCAGTTGCATCGTAGACGTAGGCGGGACGTGCATCAGTAGGTATAAGTTGGAGTAGCCCTGAAGTTTCAGTCAGTCTACGTTTCCTCTGTCTCCTCCTTCTAAATCATGGTCTGCCAACGTCCCCTTAGTAAGTCTTCTTCACCTCTTCTCTAGCCTTACGTCGGATTATGTTGTGATTAAATAATTTAGAGACTCACAACCTAGATCAGACTAGCACAGGATAGACTGCATCCAAGTGAACACACTTTACCCGAAACCACGTCTCGCTCTAGTAAAGTCTGCTCGGATTGCCACTAAGTTTCCATCTTTATCTTTCGGTTTGCCCTGCACCACTTTAATTCATTTTCAGTTCCCACTTTATCCCCATTCACTCACTATAGAGCGGAGGTGAGCGCATTGATTTTACTTTGCACTTTGTGGACTGACCGAACTCTCACCTACCTACCTGCCTACCTATCTACCTACCTACATACATACTTACCTACCTACCCACCTACCTATCTGTCCCATCATTAGTCCACTTTTTCTCCTTTTGGAGAGTTACTTTAAGTGGCAATATTAACCATGTCTCTGCACCTGTCTGTTTGCCCAAGATTATGTATTACTGCTCATTTTTACTTCCTTTCCCATTTCTTCCACCTGCAATGTGCTACACGGTCCATACGCATCAAGACTGTACCAATTCTATAATGCCTAAATAGTGAGCATAGAAATGAGCTCTTCGCTCAATTGTGAATAGTGAGCGGGAAATTCAGTTGTGATGGGCATTTTCGCAGGCTGTACAGACTGAACAATAAGTAAAACGGATAAACACGAATGAAAATTCATTCTACTAACTGCTATCAGTAGGAAGTCCTTCAAATCACTTTAAATTTTCAGTGGCGAAATCCATTTCCATTGGGAGGCCGGTCCCAATTGCAAACACTTGGTGGAGACAGAAGGCTTTCGATCGTTGAAGAAGAACTTTTGAGCGGCTGTCGGTGGGAGGAAGAGACTGACTGCATAGCCACACGGACTTTCATCCGAAAATCGCATAAACAGCGGTTTGTAATAGCTGTTTGATGCAAGGCTTTGTTTTCGCTTCAGACCGCTCGCCACTTGTGGATTGAGCAATCACTCTTGAGAGGAAGCGATCCGCCTGCAACTACGATGCTCACATATTGGCACAGCTGATAAGTGGTAACGCCATCTATAAGGTGCCCATTTCCAGCATCTGAAGGCCACGACCCTACCTTATTTAATTATCAGATTTAAGGAAGAACTACGCAGAAGCCTACTCCTCCCTAAAAAAAATCTACGGCTATAACTCCCCTTTTTCACTTTTGCTTACCCATTTAAGCAGTAAATTTTAAGGACGTACTTCAAAAACTGTATTGCAATGCCCTTTCAAAAAGGGTCGGACGCAATAAATCTGTGCATCAATTGCCTATTTGGTGACAGTTTCTTAATTGGAATAGCGAAGCAATATCCAGCCATAGTAGTCCCGTGGCTGCTACATTTGTTGCACACATTTTCCACCAAATTTGAATAGAATCGCTTTAGAACGACACCGACGTGGATATGGAGCAATAGGTGCCAGATGGACAGTCGTTAAGAAACTAATTAACCTATAGAAATGCCTGTTATTTAAACAAATCAAGACTATTAAATTACCCTACCTTATTTAATTATCAGATTTAAGGAAGAACTACGCAGAAGCCTACTCCTCCCTAAAAAAAATCTACGGCTATAACTCCCCTTTTTCACTTTTGCTTACCCATTTAAGCAGTAAATTTTAAGGACGTACTTCAAAAACTGTATTGCAATGCCCTTTCAAAAAGGGTCGGACGCAATAAATCTGTGCATCAATTGCCTATTTGGTGACAGTTTCTTAATTGGAATAGCGAAGCAATATCCAGCCATAGTAGTCCCGTGGCTGCTACATTTGTTGCACACATTTTCCACCAAATTTGAATAGAATCGCTTTAGAACGACACCGACGTGGATATGGAGCAATAAATGCCAGATGGACAGTCGTTAAGAAACTAGTTGACCTATAGAAATGTCTATTTTTTAAACAAATCAAAACTATCAAATAATTTAATCAAATGGCAAGTACATGGATGAGTCGGTGACTCCTAAATGCTGCCGATCACCAGGTAGGATGATGTTTGGTAACTAAAGTTGTACTACACAATTCGAGTGTGTAACGCCTCTCTATCGGCACAGGCGAGGCGAGAACCCAAATCTTCTTTGGTAGTCACAATGATTGGGATTCTCTCCAACCACTGTTTTGCGCCTAATTTTTCATCAATTTTCATGTCAGTACCACCAAGGAGTGGTTTAAAATCATCCTTGGTAGTCATAGCAATTCGCAGTTCTTTAATTAAAGCTACCGAAATGGAAGGCGCTCTGATCTTCTCTTCGGTAATGGTGGCCACCTAATCGTTTGCGTCGTAAGTAAATGAGGCCAACTTACTCCTAAAGGCTACGTAATTAAACCCGCAAGTTGCGATCTTCCGGTATTTGTCATACCGAACAAGTAAATCTCATTCACTTTATTGCGCTTGCAGTCCATAATAGCTATTACGTCTCATAAAATTCTTGTCACAGAAATATTACTAGAAAGCAGCATCTTTTCGAGCCACTGGCTGCCGCTTTCAAGGCATTGTTCTTCCTTCTGATTGCCACATCTTTTCCTCAAGCGCTGTATATTCTGCAGGCAGGATATTGCCCATTCTTCCTGCAGGAGTACTTGGTTGCGAAAATGAATTAATTTTTGCCATCTTTTACTAGTTCATGCCGATGAGGGCATTCATTTCTACCGCTTCATCTGCTATAAATTTTCTAAATATTTGTTCTGGACGAGTTATATCGCGACGCCACATTTCGCCACCTAAGTTGGCGTAATTTGATTTCCGATTTCCAATTTGTAACTTTCAGAATGCCTCAGCTACGAATGGTCACACATATCGTTGCAGAGAATAGTTAGCGTAGCTTGGGCAACAGCATACACATTTTGCGAATCATTTCCAACCAAGATTAGTCGCCCTCTACCCTTCATATATTGCACAATACAAAGTAGATTATCAACGTATTGCTTTGGTAAGCAGCAATCGTTGGCATATGTTCAGTAGATTCAGCAATATGCCCCAACTTACTTTCTGTAGCATAGCGTTTAATAGGTGTTGGATTTTACAAACCGTCTACTTCATCATTAATTAAATTTTCCATTTCTTCTGTGGTTTCACCAATATTGCGTCCTGCTTGGATACGTTGCCTTTTGCCTTGGACGGCCGCAGAACTTATCCCAGATGCACCTGCTGAAGCAACTGCGGCTCCAATTGCGAAACCTACTCCTGCCCATTTGGGGTCGTCATGTTTGACAAAAATGGATTTCTTTTCTTCTTCACTACCTTCCTTTGCAACTCCACTTTTTTCGGTTTGAATTTATTGCATTCTTCTTCCTCGATATTACAGGACATTGGAAATTCGTTTTCTTCCCTACTTTCCATTCCTGACGGCGAAATATATTTACGGAAAATAGGGTGGAGTTCAGTGCATGGATTGCCGACTCCAATAAGGAAGTCATTAACTGTAAGCATTCCACGTCGATAATCTACAGAAGAAATATTGTTTCCAGCTGTAGCCACTTCTTCCACCAACTGCCTGTCTTCAAAAACACAAAGTATACTAATGAAGGATTTATTTAATGCAAGTGTTATTATATACCTCTTCATACGGCTCTCCACTAACGACAGCGCTACTTTTTAATGCAATGCTGTTATTGGTTACATAATTTCTGGCGGTCCGCACCAATCACTTGCTCTGATATTGAATGGAAAAATACTTCCAATTCCATTTCTATTGTAACATTGCCACATAGAAAATGATTTCCGTGTTTGTTACAAAACTGCGTTGAAATGGCATTTGTAACGTTACCATTTGATTATCCGGGCCTGGAGGCTAAAAGTCACCACCTTTATCTCCCATATACGATACGGAGCCGTAATCACGTGAAAAAACATGGAAGGCACAGGGTTCAAGTGCCGGTGTTTCATCGAAACATTGATTTGGCAGATTGGGAATAAGAACTTCATGATGATATTTACCCGTTGGCTCAACAGTCTTTACTATGGGCAAATACATAATATTTTTATCAGTAATGTAGAAGCCTCTGTAATACTTTGTTTGTTCGAACTACAGGTATAGGTCACTTGGGTGGCCATCTTGTTCTAGCCGGTTGGTCGGCCTCCGGGCCGTGCCAACAGCCCCCAAGCCCTTTGTTCCCGGAATATATATATTCTGCCCTAGTACTGCGCCTTCTTTTACCTTAAAGGGAGCCTCGGGACCCTACACTGACATTTACCTTGGCAAATCATTTCAACAGAGCATCTAGTTGACTATGCAAAACACAAGCATTAATTTTCGTACAAGAATATTGATGTTAATTAAATGATAAACTCAATCCGAACAAAAAATGTTTAGCTTCTGAAAAATTGGCTGCGGAAATTTTACTTATTTTGAAAATTATGAAATAATTATGCTGCTGCAAATTGGCTCGTAGGTGAGAGGCGAGAATTCAAAAGTCGAACCGGCAGCTCGGCGCAATGCTGGGTAGGTCGGTGTGTGTTTGGTCTCGCACACATGTCTCCGTAGTCCTGTATTCTCGTTGATAGCCCAAGTAAGAGCCTTGTCCCAACTTAATCGGTCTATTCATTTGCAGGGTGGTTGGGGAAAAAAGGACACGGTCGAGGATATTGCCACGATTTACTCGTGCAAACAATTTCATTTATCTCACTTCTCCACCTGTGACGCGATTGAGCAAATCTCTTGAGATTAATAACGCTTGAAAGGAGAGACCGATTTCTGACCGACTAGTCATGTCTTACGCATCATCAAACTCCGTTCCGGTTACTTTGCGCGATTTCGGTCTGCGTTCTTCCGGATTTTCCCTGACTCGGAAAAAAATGCTGGTTCTTCGAAAGAATCTACTCTGTCGTTCTGGACACATACGGGGTTGTTTGCAACTGTCACGATCAAATGTCGGGCCAACTTAAGGCGGTGAGTAGAATTATGCTTGGGGTGTTTTATTGTGGTGTCACTTCATGTTTCAAGATCGGCCACGCTGGAAAGGAGCAAAACGTGCCCTCCAAAATTACGGATAGGAAGTGGATGATGCTTTGGATTTCTTGGAATGTCATCGAGTGGGAAAGAAATGTTCTTGGGTGGGGGCAAGTACACAACTTCTCCTAGCCCAAGTTTCTTCCCCCCTTAGTATGCGCCCCATCATGCTGACTCATATTATAATTACTGTAGAAGGCTCGGGAAAAAGCAGGGCAAAAATCTGCCATAGATTTCTTAAGTCATCACTGCTCAGATTAGACTGTACGATTTTGACTTAGCCATTCCTTCAAACTGTCCCCACCCCGTTTTTCTGAACTTGAGGGTTGTTAAGGCCTGACCGAATGCATAGCAGACGCGGTGGTAGAATTGGACAATCTCAGAGTCATCGAAAGACGACGGATCTCCCGTGGCCATTTCTGCAAACATACAGCCCATAGACCACAAGTCGGCGCCACAGTAACAGACAGCTTCGCCTGGCAGGATTTCTGAGGCGATGACCTACAGCATTGTGAGATCAGTCAGACCAATCTTTGCGAGTGTTGAGGCATGCAGAAACCACATTGTGGTACTGTGAATCCGCTTCATTTTGGGCAAAACGTATTGTTCCGCGCACAACAGACTAAAGAATGAATGGGAACACACGAGACGGATCCCTGATTGAAGCTGTCGTACTGCACCTTAGACGTCTCAACTTAATTGCTCCTGTTGTTGATCAAAGGCACAGATCGTATAAAAAGAACTACGTTCTCTTTGCACTTTCCCTGAGAGCAGTCAAAGGGATACCCTGGTCAGAATGCTGGAGTATAATTCGCTTCAAGGCCTTCAGCTGTCCCGACTTCAGACAGTGACACTTGTAAACGATCCCGTGTGCGTCTAGAATATTGGAGTGACTATCTCTGCAAAAGAAACCAACTTCCTCATCCATATGGTAGTCCACGCGTCACTCCATGCCCTGCAGACAGTTAGCCGCNGTCTTGAAGCCCCAACGATTCATTCTTGATTCTTTTTAACTATTTTCGGTGCTTTGGCAAGGTAATCTTCATTCTTTAAACTCCTGGCTCATATTAATTCCTCCACTCTGTGAAGAGATTAGTGCTATGTACGGAGG
>LWMK02000490.1:30630-54132 GCA_001693075.2 Taenia saginata
CNGCATCACCAGCGACTGTTCATCAATCATGCAAGACGCCAGCAACGCTGCGCCACACGCTGCTGCCTCATCCGGATTGATGGACCTGTCAAACTTACTGCCACTGAAGATGTCCTGTAGCAACTGCTGCACCTTCAATATGCGCGTTGATCCACCCACCAGTAATACCTCGTCAACATCGGCCTTGTCCAACCTTGCATCGCTCAACGTCTGTTTTACAATAGCCAGCATTCTGTCGTAGAGGTCCCAGCACAATCGCTCAAAACGACCCCGTGAGATGGGCACAGAGAAATCTACGCCCTCATGCAACGATTCCACTTCAATGTTTGTGCACTCAAGCAAGCTCAACGTTCTTTTTGCTTTCTCACACGCCTTTCTCAGCCGACTGGTGGCTTTTACGTTGGTAGTCAAATCTATTCCTCCGTGTTCTTCCTTAAACGTCTCCACGCAGTAATCCACCAGTCGAGAATCAAAGTCACCACCACCCAGGTGCGTGTCACCACCGACAGCAATCACCTCGAATTTTTTATTCCCAATGGACATGATGGACACATCGAGGGTGCCACCACCCAAGTCGAAGATGAGTACGTTGCGCTGCCTGTCAACCCTCTTGCCCATACCGTAGGCAAGAGCAGCTGCCATTGGCTCACTGACGATGCGCATCACATTCAAACCCACTATTCTGCCTGCATCAATCGTTGCCTGACGTTGGTTGCTGTTGAAATACGCCGGAACAGTGATCACAGCATCTGTTACCTTCTTGCCCGTGTAAGCTTCTGCTGTCTTCTTCATCTCCAGCAGTATCATAGACGAGATCTCCTCCGCAGTGAATTGTTTTGTCTTTCCACAGCACCTCACTTCAACCTTTGGCTTTCCTTCCGAGGTTATCACCTTAAGTGGCCATAGCTTTATATCACTTTGCACTGCCTCGTCAGTGAAGCGACGTCCGATCAGCCGCTTCACATCGTACACCGTATTTGTAGGATTCATTTCTGCCTCGTTATCTGCGACTACACCGGTGAGGTATTCTCTAGCCGTGAATGCGACGTAGCTTGGTGTCTTGCGGTCACCCAGGCCATTGGCAATGATTTCAACGTTGCCGTTTTGAGAAATGGCGACGCAGGAGAAGGTGGTTCCCAAGTCAATACCAATAGCCGTACCTGCAGACATGCTTTCGAGGGATAGGCAGTGTCAGTGTGTATGTTCTGGCAATGATGGTCCTCATGAACTAGGGACTCTTTATATTAACTGCTCTTGATGACTTGACTGTTCCACAACGTCAACTAAGCACTTGAATGCTCTTGGTCAACCAGGAACTGGCATTAATTACTGCTTCTATCGGTTGACAACTACACACACGAAAGTAATGACGCACGGTGCAGGCTTTGATGTGAATACGCCCTTAAGTGAGCAGCTCAGTGTTGAAATGGTGATAGTAGAAATGAAGTTGTAGAGAAGCAAAAACTTGTTGACTTGCTGTTGGTAATATCCAAATGTCAATGTGGCTCAAAGCATTAACCTGGGAATGCTTAATCGGAGTGCCATTGTCCTCCACACGATCATTACCCTCTCTAGTGTAAAGCAGTCAAGTGAGGAAGCTTGTATTGTAGGTGTGCATGTCCGTGGGTTTCGGTGTGCGTTTGGAACCATTCATGACAATTCTCGAAAGTCCCATGCATTTAAAGCACTTTGGGCACATGATGTGCCCATTATGCAAACTTAGGGCAGCAAAACCAGTTTTTCCTCCAAACAAGCTCTATTCAGCACTTTTGTCTACCTCTCCAGCTCCGTTTTGATGTGATCCCCTTCTCCTTCCTCAAGCTGCCTTGTCTTTTACTTTACTCCACCTTGGCACCATTTTTGGTGCCGCTTGATGACAAATTTTGCATCCCTAATGAAAGATGTTCCTTTTCGTTAATAATATGCAATATGGTGATGTCTTAAACAGCTTTCTCCTAAGTAATAAGCTTATATTGTGAGTAAAATCATTGTTAATTGTATGGTGCAAGGTAAAATGCTGGTGGTAGCACCTACACTTACACCGCGTGTGCGAACAGGTTCCCATCGCCGTGCCAGGTAGACTGCGATTAGCACAGTTTTCAGTCACGATTGGCACACCATCATTCGTTTTCAATTATCTCCATTTCTAAGTGCTGCGCGTTTATGACTAATTCTCCATACACATTTGTGGCACCAAGAATTGGCTCTCTGGGCGTGTAGTGAGCGTCTCGGTTGTGTACATCCACATCTACAAAGACCCCAATCAGCCAAATTTCCCACTTCAACATGCGACTTATCTCTGTGTTAGGTTTAGCCTCAAACAGAGTAGATCTACTATTCATCCTGACTCCATGTATACTTACACACGTCAATCTGGTGGTTGTGAGGTGATCCCTTGTTGAAATCGTCCATTCCTTCATTTACGGCCTGAATGCCTGGAGTTATACCTTTATCACTTAATCTTTATTTATTATCCTATTCCACCTCACCTTGCTTCTCCTCCTTTTTTTTTGTCTTCTGGTAATTAAGGGGCTAACCGATACGTGTACACACCCTGACAAACACGAAACTTTCACTCAAACAGTCAGACACCCAAATCACTCCTCGGAAGCGTTCCATTGCAGCGATGCTCTTCGTAGAGAATAGTAGTCAGTTAAGTGATGAGTACAGTCAATGTAAAGCCGTCCTAGTAACTGGCAATAAAACCACTTCCATTTGCATGTCCCATTGCCTGCTATGCTCTTCGACTTCTTGCCGCCAACCCTCCCTTATGGCCTCGGCACAACTCAGAGCAGCACTAAAAACGCCATAATCAAACAGGTGACCGCAATAAAATGAAACGATTTGAAGATTTGCCCTAATGACATGTAGTATGGCAACAACCAATGTGCTCCATTACTAAATGTGCTTTCGTCACATTCAAATGTAATGGAGCCATCCAGAGGCTACTGAAATGGTGGGACTGGCTACCAGACAAAGTTGCAGGCTGATTGGCGAAATAGACCCGTGCTCTCAAAAGACCTTTAGTCAGTATTCATCACACTCAAATGCAAATGAAAATGAATTGAAGAACACTTGAAATGTAGGAGGAACAGCTTGAAATGCAAAATAAGCTCTACCATTTTATAGTAGGAATCCTGAAATAAAAGGGAGAGGAGATATTATGATTGGGCTTGCGAGAACAGATTGTTCAGTCTGGGAAGAGCAGCTGTGTAGTCGGTGATGTTGGAAAGCATTGATGCATCATTCATCAACGCAGTTGGGAGTGCATAGAGCGATCATTCTTTTGCACATTTTTAGCTTAATTCAAGTATTTAGCTGGGACTATTCTGAGGCCTCTAATGTTGGTCATCATGTTTCTGCTGCCGATGATCGTCCACTTTGCATGCAACCAGGTATAAGAGCTGTATGCATGAGTGGATAAGCCCCCATCTTCCCAGGTAGAATAGCAGCAAGTAGTAGTAGTGGTGAATTTTCTTCTGAATTGACACTCGTGTCTTCCTGCAATCGGTGTCCACATCGACTATTTGCGTGCTGTGGCTTGCAGTTGGACGTATAAAATTTTAGTCGAGATTTTCGTGAGGAAAGCGGAATGTTCTTTGCATCCAAGCAATCCGCGGTGGGTACATACGCCAATCCTATTCATGTGCTAGGCCAATTTCGATGGTAGCTTCAGTTGCTATGCAAAATTTTTACACAAGCCATCGTTGCAAGCATATGAAATATCCAAAAGTGGAGAGAATGCAAGCTCTTCTTTGTCAATTGGTTGAATATGGGAGGTTCTGAAGAGAGAATTAAGTTGACCCAAGAGATGGCATGCGGCGATACCACCGCTACTAATTGCTTTGTGAAGAAGTAGCGTGCAAGCTAGGTTGAGCACTCAGCCATCCAGTCTCCAAGGCAAGCCATTATTGTATTCAGTGCATTTTAAGGGCTGGAGATCATTTTAGGAAAAGTAAATGTTTGGCTTAGAAGTGCCTTCATCCTCCTTCCTTCAACTTCCTTAAACTCCATTTCTGATGTACCTCGCGGCACCCTAAAATGTCTTTCGATAGCCAATCCGATCATTCTAATGAGGCGAAGGCACAGATTGAAGAGAGAATTCTCAAACCAGTGTTAAAACTTTGTTCTACTCTAATCTGCTGATCCAATGCAACCGTATATCTTTGCAACATTATGACAATTATCCGCTAGCAGTGGTAGGCTTCCCACCATATCGCATTCACTGAAATAGTCGCTATCACAATCAAGATTCAAAGCCTGTTCCACAGGGCGCAAAAGAAATGGCAGTTGAGCCCACACGGAATCCTTGTAACGATAAGCAATACACCTCTCTGCTTTTATTATTGAAATGTCCGTTCGTCTTTGCATTTGACCAGGCTGATATCTAATGTTTGCGCTAACACAATGAAAAGATGATTATAGCAAACCGAGAAATTCTAACTAAGGGTGCTGCAAAGAGTGATGATCTGCCACCTTTAACCCTTCCTAACCCAAAGTGTGAATCGCTTTAAAGACAAGTTTCGACTTCTGCTGTTTTTGGTTTAAGGCCTTGCTTGGCCTTGTCGCCTAAGAATTGGAAGAAGCTCGTTTTGCATAGCTCAAGATTGCACCGAGTCGCTGTTTGCTCCCCAGTACTTTAAAATCAAGCCTACGACGAATACCACGCATCATCAAGCAGAAAACTGAAATCATTTTTGTTATAGAGGGCATTTAGATTTCTTACCACTCACGCTGAGGACGCAATTGCGTGGTCCACATGGGACCGACAGAATGACCATCGTAACCATACGTGGTACTCATACCAGGAAAGGGGGGCACTTGTCGAGAAAGCAGTGCCCAGAATCCAAAGTGTACTTAAAGGCCTCCTCGTAGCAAGTGCTCCCATGCATTTCGATAATACCTGACTACTCACTGTGCGCTAGCCTTTGCGCAGCACCTTTTATCGACCAAATGAAAGGACAGGAATTTTCACAAAGTCCCATCAGATAAAAGGATCTTCGCACTTAACTGATGATTTAACTCAAAATTTGAATTGCTAGAGTTTGGCAGTGGTCTAGGAACCTTTTCAAGGCGTAGAGAAACACAGTGAACTTTACCCTGGGTTCGCCCAGAATAGTTCGGCCGTCCTCAAGTTGTGAATCAATCAACTGGTTAGGCATGTTCTTCACCGCAAACAAAATATTTAAAGGGAAAACACACTATAGTTTACCAATCGTGATGATCTTAGAATATATTTAAAACAACCGGGAGCAGCGAACGCCACCATGAATTGAAATGGCACTCGGACTAGTATATATGATGTGCCTAAGTCAGTGACATTTTACCTGCATTTAAATTCTGTACCCCTTTTCGAGACTTCTCCGAAGGCGGAAGAAGACACAACATGTATACATATTTGACAGACAGAAAGGAACTGGTGCAGCTGGCATGGCTCGGAGTCCAGCCCACTCTGCGAAGGGAATCTGGCCTACCCGATTCGCCGCATTGGAAATGAGAGTCCAGCGAGCAATAAAGCATTTCGACTGCAGCTTAATCTGATAAGTGGAAAGTAGACAATGTCGTTGGAGTGTGAGGTCGTAAGATCAATCTATTCTACTTTCTCCTCATCTACCCGTTTTCTCTTTTAAGCATTTCAAACACCTCGTATTTGCAGTTCACGCCACAAATGCTCCACTGATTTGCAACTTTATTTTGCGAAAAAGTCGTCTTTTCAAATTTAGGAATTTGGACTCAAGACTCAGTTAACTCTCATTTTGCATTTTCACAGTTTGCTTTGTATTAACTGGGTTTGCCTTGCTCTAGCGTCTCCTCAATGCGGCATTTGGATATTCTCGAGGTCGTCACCGTCCTCAGCATTAGAAGCAGAAGTTCTTCATCATAAGGTAACAAACTGGTTTTTGGGTAGTTTAGCCGAACAAATTAACATCAGGTCTTTGGAGTAGTAACACTACGTGTTTTCAGCTCATGCGAAAATGCAACGCTATGCATTTATTTTAGAACTAATTTGCCCAAACCAACCATTATTAGGTTACAAAAGCAAGTTATTTTGTCAAAAATCCACTGCTTACTTTAGCAATGCAAATATGTGGAATTTAGAACGTAGCTATTAGTTTTATAGCTAGTAGTTATCCCGCTTCACCTTTGTCTTGATAAGCACTTTACGCAAGTCCACCTTATGGAAAGATATTTCAGGTGATTTTCGACTTGGAAATCTGATCACCTACTCAAATCGAAATGGGCGTTAGGCAATTTTACTTATGCTTAAAGCCCAACATTGACAACTAGGTGGACGTCTCACAGCTCTGCCGTGTCTACTCAACAGAAAGTCTCCATCTCCAATTCATACCTACGTACTGCAGTTCTCTCAGCGCTTCTCCTCCCCGAAGGCGATAAGAGACATCATACTCGGGCAGAGTACATAGAAATGTATTTACCATACCAGCGACACACTCCACTAACGTACAACGACGAGACAGATAAGTCGTCCTATCACCAAAAGTTGTCATTCAATAAACCATCAACGCAATGCATAGTCCACATCGGCTCCATCTCATATCGTAGTGGTCAAGGCGACTAAACCTAAGCATCTTGGATTAAAAAAACCAAGTAAAGCTAATGAATACAAAAAAGGTAATAACATCTAATTCAACTTACCCAACTCTCCTGTTTCGGTCTCGCGTGGCACTCACACACCGCACTCAGTCGTTTATAAACCCACCAAGCACAAAGACGCGTCGCTTATTTCCAGAATGAGCGATTAGTCCACATTAAGCAAAGGAACTTTCGGCAGAATCAGCAGGTCGAATAATCGCGAGACCACAGCTGTCCACGATGATGCTGAGTTCAAAGGCGCCTGATGCAGTCCTAGTGGGTCTCCGTGTGTTGGCTTTTACATCCATATTCCTCACTGCCATTTCCAATGTCGACATCGATGGACGTTGCTGGCGGCCTGATGGGTCTGGGATGCTGTTGAAAAGCTAGTCAGTGGGTGGGTGGAGGTCTACGTCTCAGAATTCAGCGGTGGTTGCATGAGACAAACTACTCTTCAGCTGGCAAAAAATTCAAAACTCAATTATCCACTCAGTTCGATCATCCTTACATTGACATTTCTGTCTATCCATTCCCTGTCCAGTCTTCCATCCGGTTATAGGTCTATTCACTTGTGCAAGCCTTCTGCATTCTTGGAGGCGTTTGAAGGCAAACGAACCTGTTAGTCATGGCAATAGAGGCGCCAAGTAGTTGGCACAGTGGGAGCATAAGAGATTATCGGGAGATTAGGAAAGATCCGGCTTATAATGTATGCTACTCAAGATTGTGGTTTTTCTGCATTATGGTAACCAACATCACCGATACCTTAGGCGAAGGTGGAGATGCAGATCCATCGGTGAAGGATCACGAGGTAGCGGTGGTGAAGTTTGCCGTGCGTGGAGAAGTGGTATCCTCGAACGCACCACCTCAGGATACGTACAGTTAGGTGCCGGAAAGGCTGGAAACAGCCTAACGCAAGCATATTGCCTCAACTGCCACCAGTGGGGCTGCCTCGGTGGTGAAGAAGGTGGAGTTGGCGGAAACGGAGTGGAGCCTTATTCGAGATAAGGCTATCGACACAGAATTGGAGGCGAGGATGAGTGTGTTTCTAGTACTGATTACCGTCTTCTGTCCCCTAATCTTATAGGCTTTTATCGCTCTCCCATTTACCAATTCAAAGTGCTTAACACTCAGCCACTGCATGTCAATTCATCCTGTGTCCACATAGCCATCCACAATTTGTTCTTCATTGTTCGATTTGCTTCCCTCGTTTTTTGGTACCCAAACATAATGTGAGGCACTGTTTGTCAGCTCAACTTCTTATTTTATCTGCACGATGTCGCATCGACTCTCCTGACAATGCTGTTGGATTAGTCGCGTGTTTTGAGAATGTCCTAAGTTAAGATTTCCCCGATCAAAGGCTACAGTGCTCATGTGCACGACGTCTCTAGTGGTGAGGCACGTGATTGAAGTGTAGAGCCGTTGACACTTTTGAGGTTGGAAGGGGTTGATGTGTTCTAGGCGTGGATGGCTGCTGCAAACCTAGTCGCCCAGTCCCATGGAAAGTGTGGGTGCCTTTGTCCCATTTATAGACGATGCTAACTACTGCTGCTGAACGTGAGTCCAGCTCATCAGCGGATCTGGAACAGTCAATGGGAGATGATTTGCACTTTCCCAATGTCTCCGTCACTTTGAGGATTCATTTCAACCTCCTTCACCAGGCTGGTTTTGGCCTGCAATGGATCAGTTCTTACGTCTACTTGGTCGTTCTGCTACTGATAGGTTAGTAAGTAGCTAGGAAAGAAGGGTTCCGTGGAGCATCTACCAGACGTCGAGTACGAGTGTTTCGAAAAGTACGCAAAATATTGCCCTTTTGAACTGTACATGTTTGAAGAGTTAGCCTACTCTTGATCATGTGCAACATCAAAGAACACAGAGTTTCCTCGTAGTGGCTAGTAGCGGTAAAATGGCAACAGTATCGATGCTGTTTTTGCAGCTAGTTTTCGCTCCACATAGAAGGCTTTGAGTTGCCATGTCATTTATTGCATTTGCTGCTGTTGGACGAGGGAGACGCAGACAGACTGAGCTAAAATTGTACTACAGCCATGGCAGCACTGGCTTGGAAGTACACCCTGCGCCAGCATTTCATGCTTTCTTTCAGCCTCGATTTTGTAGATCTTCTGAAGGTATTTGAATAGGCCTTTTAACTGCTACAGGCTAAATGATGCTGGCAATGAGAACTCTTCGAAGGTTTCAGCGCGCCGGTTTGCGCACTTAGTCACAAGAATTGCAAAGTGAGCGTGTTTCGTCGATCTGGTGGTAATAACGCAGGTACTGTGCCACTATTGGCCAGGTGACGGAAATAGAATGAATTGCTTCGATGCAGGCATGTTAATAATTGGTATCTAAAATGAAGCAATCGGTATTACATTTTTGCCTTTTGAGTCTGACGCTTGAAATGCGATTGTATCTAAACCGCATGATTTTGGCAATATTTGTTCTCCAAGATTTTGCTCAGCTACAGCTCAAGGAAATGCAATCGGCATTCCAATGCCCACGAATTTAACCGGTTACAATATACAAGAAACTGCCTCGTGCCAACCGACACCGCGATAGAAAGTCAAGTCATTGACTCCTACGATGTCTGAGCGGTTCTTATAATTGTGTGGGACAGGGCTGGATAATAGCCTGTAGTGGCTTGGAGAGCCTTTTTACATTGCTTATCCTATAAAGGCCTGATCCCACTCACCGCATTGCATCGCTTTCCCTGCTAACATCCTGTCAAACTGCTTCAGACGTAATGTAGACCCTCAGAAGGGCCGCACACCTGCCTTTCCTGTAATTTCAGTCCCATTAGCTGTTTTGCGTTCCAAAAATTGGGGAGTTGTGCGAAAGTCGTGCGTTTCTGGAGGTCTTCTCCTCCCTGGCATCATATGACCGATCAAAGTTAGCGATAAGAACATGACCCGAATCCGGAAGGGGGATGTTCTCGGGTTTGAGGTGCATGTGCACATTGTGCATAGCATGAATGCGTTACAGGCCACAAATAACCTTACAGGAGTGAGACCGCGCATCATCTTCAGACACGTCGTAAAGATGGTGGGCGAGAGTGAAGAGATCGACATCACTACTTTTGCGCATCACAACGGCCAGTGATCCGTGAATTTGCAGGCAATAAAGGAGTGTACTGCATTGGTTATTCCTTCCTTGGCCCCTTTCTTGGCCTTGAATGCGACTGAGGTTTTTGCGATTTATTCGCTTGGTGGGAGCCACAGTAACTATTTGCCCTCCACTTACCAACGAGACGCATGTTTGATGTCCTGGTTGCTGCAAATGGGCCTAATGTCCATTCTCGAAAGTGTCTTCCTTGCTTGTTCGTTACAATTGACTGTATTTAGTTGCTATCAGCAAAGAGAACGCGTTTTCATTATTTAATGTTAACCACCTTGCTCCAGGCGCTTAAGCATGACATGGCGCTTGACATAGAGGCACACAGCGGGCGAGACTGGAGGTACTACAGAAAATGGAGAAGTAGGCTTCTGCAGACACTGGGTGGATAAGTGATGAGAAGGAAGGGAAGAGGCGAGTGCTGGTGTAAATTGGCACGGGAAGGGGCGAGTGTATGAGCGCAGCAATGTACAGCATGGTGGGAATGTGGAGCGGTGTGCAATGCTGCCAGACCGGGACGGCAGACAAAAGTGATGGCCTCAAAACTGATTCAGGGTGGTCAGCAAGGTCTTGACTCCAGGTGGAGGCTCACCACTGAACTTTGTCGTGTTGCGTGAAATTACTTTTTGTTTGCATTCTATGACAATGTCGGATGCCCCCGGGTGTGGACTGAGGGGCTTCGCTAGCATAAACTTTGGGAAATCCTAGTGAGCGTTTCGCTGTAATTGGCACGAGCAATGTTTTTACCCATTCATTCTGCAGAAATGCATGTTTCTGGTGGAATACTTTATTGCAAAGAATGAAAGTGTCGCCTTGCATCGCTGAGGGTGCATCCCGCCTTCGCTATTGCTCTAAATGTTTCTCAGGTGGAAATTGCTTGCAGTTTACTGTTTTACCAGTTATACGTAGGTCCTTTTATATTTCATGCATGACGAACTCTGGGTTGTTTTTATGGCTGCAATGTTTGCTTGGGTAAAACTGGTATCGAGGGCATGAGACATCTCGCCATTCTATCGCATGTGGATTTGTGACCCCGGTTGTATGCTGATAGTAACTTCAGCCGAATTAACCACTGAGTCGTGGGCTCATTTTTGATATAAGTTGGTGTTTAGGGTAGACCAAAATGCAAAGGAATGGTTACTTAAAGATCTGTAACTGTTTGCTTAGAAATGCTTACATCTCTTTGCAGGCTTTTTTGAGGTATCCCTCGTTGCTTGCATTTGCATGGTTATGCTTTGCAGTGCTTTGGACATTCAGTTCTCGGCTTCCTTTTTTTCCTTTTCAGATTCTACGAACTCACAACGGAGGTGGACTGTCATTTAAAAAGTCTGTTGGGGTGGTTGACAATGCGATGTTCTCGAGTCACCTGAGCAGGCGTCTCCGTGGTCGTGTGATATGGATCCAGTCGTGGACGATACCGGTGTGTTTGATGGCATTGCGATGGGTTTCGCCTCATTTGGCACAAGCATCGGATAATTACATGAACGCAAGCTAAAGTGACGGGAGGAGTGTGAGACTGGAGTTGACATGACAGGAAAGCTTACTGTCCCTTTCGGAAAGGATGGTGAGCTGCGGCGGTGATTGTGTCAGTCTTGAACTAGAGAACTTCAGGAGAAATAATACAGTCTTTTATTGAACTTGCTCCGGTCCCTATCGATGACTTAGTGTTTGCTCACCTTTGCGTCCCGATTTGTGTGTTACTTATTGTACTATTTATTTTTTACTGTACACGGGGATGCATTTTGTGGTTAGTTTCCAGGCCTTGAATAATTTGATGCATGAGACGTATCAGCTCATAGTCATGCACATGTGCTAAATTCGTTGCAGATCCAAAGTAGGGAGCGGGTGACTTTTTTCTTTGGAATCTTTTGTGATAAGTATGAAGTCGTGAGTGAACAGCACTAGGTGTCAATTTCGCCTTCGTAATTCGCACAGCGTTTTTGCATTGATCTTGACAGCCTCGCAAGTATTGTGGTTGGCGGTTATGGTGAGCAGTATTTCTGACTGACACTCGCTCTTCTGCCGCCACCGCCTTCAACGCCGGTTATGGGCTTCCTTTCAACAACATTATAGGCTCATTAGGCCGCCAGCAGTATCCACTGCTGCCGACGATGGCGACGGCAAGGGAGAATGTGGATGTAGAAGCCAACATATGGGAGGCCACTGAGACTGCACTGAGCACCTTTGAACGGCTCTGTTGCAACTCTACTTATCTATCCTGTTGAAAGTTGCTTTACTCAGTGGTGGCAAATCAGTCACCCTGGAAAGAAGAATCGCGAACTTTGGGAAGGTTTTCCGAACTACTGTATACTGTGTGTGAGTGCCACGCGAGAGTGAAACAAGAGCAAATCATCAGCTTTGTAAGCGTATTGGATAAGTTGAATCAGATCTTATTATCTTTTTGTGATTATTAGTTTGTCTTGGCCTTTTTTAATCTGGGATGTTTAGGTTTAGTCGCTTTTACCACTATGGCATTCGATGGAACTGATATGAAGTAGGTGTGGAGCAATTGGAAGTATGGCTATGTTATGAGGCTTTTTTATACAAGCATGATTCTCTGTGCAATTCAGTGTCATATTCGGTAATCGCTTGCCTTGTGTTGAAGGCTTGGAACACAAGTTTTGACGTGCATCCAGGCATGGGTGACTTGTCCAAAGAGGCGGTTTCGGTGACGCTTACACGTGTGATTGTTGCAGTGAGTTTGATGACTTATTGCTCGAGTATGTTTAGCTAGCAAGAGCAACGGATAATGCCAAACGACTTCATGCTTTACTTGCTTCTGTGGATTTTTACCTATGCAGCCATTTGATGGTATTAAATGTAGTTCCACCGCCCGAGACAGGTGGATGGGCTTGTGTTTGTGTGCTTGCGATGTGGCAGTAGACTTCAGACCGGTAGCCATACCATGTCCTGACTGTTCTGCACGATAGTTGTCGTGGTGTCGCATTGTTGGCAGCAATGTGCCTTTTCGCTTTTAGGCCAGCATTTCCTCCGTTAGTCATGGACACACGTAATGGTGAGCTTACGCCAAGGGGAAGGAGGGGACTAACGACGCAGTGCACTTACAGAGAAGAGCACAGAGGACGGTGCTGGACAGGACGAAGGTTACCGAGTGATGCGTAGGTGGTTTGTTGAATGGCGGATTTTGACGATGAGATCACCTAGCTGCCCTGTCGTTGTACCTTTGCGGGGTGAGTTGTTGGTGTTAGATACAGGTGTATGCATTCTGCCCGAGTATACTGCCTCCTTTCGTCTTAGGGGAGGGAAAAAGCTGATAGAACTGCAATACGCATGTATGAATTGGTGATAGAGATGTTCTCTTGCACGGCCGCAGCACATTCGTATGACCGAGTGACAGCTGCGGCATATTTTGCTTGAGAGGATGTGGGAACGCTTCCATTTTGTTGAGTCGCAGTTTGTTGGCACAGGCGATGAGTGTGTTTTAGAGTTTATTCTCCACTTAGTGCTCCAAACCCACTGTTGAGTGTGTAGTGACTTGTTAATAAGCATAATGTTACTATTTGGCCTTGAGAATGGCTTTTCAAGGTAAGGTGCTGAATGTGTTACTTGTTAGCAGATGGGTGGGTGAGTGTGAGGTGAGAGAGGCGTTTTTAGGAAAGGAAGCCGAGATGCCTCCAACCACCTTTTTCAGGTGCATGCATGGGAAGAAGGCAAGAAGGCTGCATACGGCTTGAGTAAACCTATAATACATTCTACTCTGCAGGGTGGCCCAAAATGCTGCCATTTTACCGTTTTGGTAAGCGGTACCATCACATAGAAGTGATAGCTGGTACCATTACTGGGCAACTTTGTTGGGTTTAATGAGATGCTGAACGAAGTGACCAGATGAGGTAGTCGTAGAAGAAATTCATATAGCTGAATGGCTTTCACCAACATCTTTTAGTGTGCCTGCATTGCCTCTCACCCTTGCCTGGTGTTACTTTAGACTACTGGTCTTCTAACTTCCATGCTGCCAGAGCAGGAGAACCTCCCTCTAGTTGAAGGGATTGGTCTTTAAGCATAGCAAGGTTGTTTGATGCACATTGCAATCGAAGTAAAGGATAAGATCGTCAAAGTGGAAAAAATCTGAATGCCTTTTTTGTAAGGCTAGATTTGTATCAACTGCCTGTCAGGATGAAAGTGGGTTAATGTAAGCACCAGCTGTGAGATTAACAGCGATCTTCTAGATACCAAAATCTGTGTTCTTTAAACAGAAAAAAGCTGACTTAAAAATCTGCCTTTACATCCTTCTAATGGCCAAGCATTGGAACATTTAGTGCAAAAACAAATATCTGGCGTTGCATTGTTGTATGAGCTGAAGACATGCAAGTGGAGGCTACGAGGCGTTGTCACTTTGAAGTGCACATGCAAAATAATTCGTTTACAGTTATTCACGACTTATTTGGTTCATGTTGTCTTTTTATTGTTTTATGATGGAGAACTTTGTCTCCCAAGAGTGCGGACGGCGGCGACCTTGCGAACATCAAAATGCCAAGCCAATGGGACGCGACGGAATAGCAAATGCAGTTTGTGAAAGTCAGCTGTGGAAATGTGGAGTGAGAGCCAAACTCTCTACTATAGAATAAAATTGAAAAGCAGTAGAGTAGTTTTGGTGTCGACAACACATATGAGGTGCTGTAGAGAACTTGAAATGCAGAAAATCAATGTGGAAGTTGGGAAGTGGCGGCAAAAAGAGGAAGAAGTAAAGGATAAATTTGATTAAATGCAACAAAACTGCCTGCTGCAGATTGGTAATCAAAAGAACGTAGTTGCTATCATGTAAGTAAAAAGCCTGAATGTTTGCAAAAAATGCAAATGACATAAGTATCACAATGCGAGGGGAAAGAGGAACGATGAAGGGTGCACCGTCTTTTAATGGGCTGTTTGACAAGCTTGAAAGGGGTGATAGCGGATCCAGATAGCGGACCGGATCTCATAAGATTTCTATCCCAATCCATACCGCTTGTGATAGGTTATAGCTGGGAATCCCCGAACGGAAGAATCTTTGATAGTCCATAATGGAAGGGCCTATAAATGACGTCTGCCCCAACCCGAGTCCCTCAAGAAAGTCATTGACAACTGAAGTGTCGGTAGCCCTGTGTCACCTGATAAAGCTTCCTTTCAAAGATCTCCCAAACATGCCTGCATAAGGGGACCTGTGTTAGAACATGTCCCAATGGACACGCTGATGATCGGCAGAACCTCTACTCCAAACATAGCTTCCAAAATTGACGAAAATCCAAGTCCATTCGAACTGCCAAGAGATCCGTGACATTGTGGTCAAGCATCTCCTCAGAAGCGCCCGAATCCCAATGACCAGCACGATTAGCTAGTAGGTGTTTAATCCAGCACTGACTACGTTGTGACGGCAGACGAGAGAGGATAGCCGAGAAGTGCCTCAGGAACTACGCTCTAAAGAGAGGATGGCTATGCAGTGCTTTGTTTGTTCGAATGCCGGTTTCGGTTGCGGTCACTTAAACGGCTATATTGCCCTAGCTGGTTGGGATGGCCTCCAGGCCATGCCAGGAGCCTCAGCACCCACTTTGCCAAGTATACATTCCGCTCCGGTATCATTCCTGCTTTTGCATTCTAAAAGTCTCGGGATGCTACAACACCCCTTTCAAAAGGACTAGACCTATTAAGGCTTGTAGAGGAATCTTCTGTTTCCTCCTCGTCCCTTCTTCTTGCCCTGCCATTGGAAAACAGTGTGTGTAATACTTTGTTTGTTTGAACTACCGGTTTAGGTCACTTGGGTGGCCATATTGTATTTAGCCGGTTGGTCGGCCTTTGGGCTGTTCCAACAGCCCCCAAGTCCTCTGTTTCCAGAATACATGTATTCTACCTCCAGTTGTAGCGTCCCGAGGCTCCCTTTACGGCAAAAGAAGGCGCAGTACTAGGGCAGAATATATATATTCCGGGAACAGAGGGCTTGGGGGCTGTTGGCACGGCCCGGAGGCCGACCAACCGGCTAGAACAAGATGGCCACCCAAGTGACCTAAACCGGTAGTTCGAACAGACAAAGTATTACACCATTACTATGCCTTCTTTTACCTTAAAGGGAGACTCGGGACGCTACAGTGTCCCTACACTATATTTCCATACCTTTATTTTCCACTTTTGTCATGGAAAAACTCTAAGAAAATATCAAGGCTACACTAGAACGTGTGCCAAAGCACCCTTCAACAGTCCCAATAAATCAACTTTGCCACAAACATCAAGCAAGAAATTAACTGCAATATACTATTAAACTGTACGCTAAACCTTTGCAAACCTTTTTTAGTTGCTAAAGGTTTTTTAATATTGACTCCTAAAATATTAATTTTAGGCATTTTTATTTACCTGATATTGACTGTTAATTTCCTCACCTATGCCTACTAAGTGACTTTTTTATTTATTTATAAAATATGATGCTAATTAATAAAAATGCAGCGTTTGCAGTAATTTTGACTGCGTCAAAAATAAGCAAAAATCAAATGTTCGTTTGTTTTGTCGCGCAACGTTGGTCGGCGGACTGGTAATCGGTGTGCATCTTGGGTCTACTGATATCGATTGTTGGTGCATTATTTGCTGTAACAACTCGCAGAACAGGCAAGTATTTGGCGATTCTTTTGTTAGCTGCTATTAGGTCATTTAGGAGTAGATTATTTCCCTTTATACGCTCACATTCTCGACTAGACGCAGAGGCTTATTAATGCGGCTTAAGGCAATCGCTTTCCCAAGATACTGCCTATCCACGTAATTATTTGGTGCTTTCTTATTGGGATTGGTTAATTGGTTGCAATGGAATCCTTTGGGTGTCGGTGGGCTCCCTTTATACGCCTAATCGCTACGGTGCAGGCAAATGCTTCAGAATGTGCCTGTTGAGACATCTTGTTTTGCAGACGTTGGGGATAATCGCGTTCATTTGTTGGTGTACGACACTTTGAGCGATGAGGTATGGTTGTTCTGGCAATTTATTAATTATTTATTAACTATTTATTTATTATTTATTTCGCACTTTGCGTGTGTGTGTGTGTGTGTGTGTGTGTGTTAGCCGTGGAGGGAGTGAACGAGGCGTGGGAAACTTAGTCATTGCTGTACTCATCGGCTTGGGNGTTCTGGCAATTTATTAATTATTTATTAACTATTTATTTATTATTTATTTCGCACTTTGCGTGTGTGTGTGTGTGTGTGTGTGTGTGTTAGCCGTGGAGGGAGTGAACGAGGCGTGGGAAACTTAGTCATTGCTGTACTCATCGGCTTGGGGAAACGGTTATTATTATTTGTGCTGATGTGATCATTGCGGGAGGTGTTGTGTTGGGGGCCTCAGCTTCGACGGTGTCAGTTGGTGTATGAGTGAGGTGAACGCGAAATCGGGCGGGGCGGTTTTAGCGTAGGTCACTGCGTAGACTGTGCCCTGTAGCGGACTTGAGTGTTGGCTTGTTGGGGCGTTCCTGTCTTCTCTTGGTGGTTGTGTCTGTGGGCGTTAGTCTAGCAGCGCGCTGGACGTTTGCGCATAGTCCTGTCCATCGTTATTTTTTTGCATTTCGTCTTTTCGGACTCTGCGGGTTTACCGTGCCACTGGTGGCGGCGGGTGGTGTGTGACGTGTACTTGATTTTTGAATGCTTACCTTATGGAGTAGGCCAAGGACTTCTAGTGTAGCGGCGGTCTATACGTTTTGGTTTTCATTTATGCTGTCTGCTCACGTCCTCGCCTTTATAGCCACACCACTTGAGGCTATGAATTGCGATTGTTTTGGTAGTTGTCGATGTGATTAATTCTTGTAACGAACGACGATGGACTTCGAATAATGAGACGCAGTTTGGTCACGAAGACTTCTAACCTTCCTACGTGGTGGGCATTTATTTATTTGATATGTTCTCACGATAAACCCCCCTATTACATACATACATGTATGCAACTATGTGTCCGCCTATCTGTTTCCCTGTTGGAGTAAATGTCGAAAAAGTTGCTGCATTTGCGGTGAAGGCTTGTTGTCTTCCAGGTGCGCTGCCCAATTGCGTTGACGTTTTCACCACACAGCAGTGGTAGCGAGTGATGAGGATTATGTTGGCTCTTGCTAAGTGGTTTGCTATTTCAATGGGGATGAGTTTTAACCGATGAGGCCGCCTAACTTTTAAGGAGGGGAGGGGGAAGGGGGAGGGGAATTTTTACCTCTGCCAAGTACTTCCTACTCATTCATTACCTCCTCACTGCTAGGGGTCCATTCTATTTGTGGATGCTTGTTTATCCGTTTCTCTTCTATGCACTTTTACGCTGGCGGTGTAGAAAACTTGGGTCGGTTAGTTTGGACCATTGTGGCGGTTGGAAGTGCAATTGCCGATGGTGTNGGGGTCCATTCTATTTGTGGATGCTTGTTTATCCGTTTCTCTTCCATGCACTTTTACGCTGGCGGTGTAGAAAACTTGGGTCGGTTAGTTTGGATCATTGTGGCGGTTGGAAGTGCAATTGCCGATGGTGTGTTGGCCTTCCTCCCAGTGTAGCAGTGTACGAGGTCTGACCGCAGCGACTGCAGGGACGTGGGTACAGTTTCGACGTGTGTTGGTGTTTGTTGGTTTGCCTACCCCAGAGGCAAAGAAGCGGCTACTGGGGAGCAGCGATGTCTACTTTCCATTGGGAGGATTTCCAACCCTACGGCCCTACTTACTGGGGTGTCGTCACTGCTTATATTTGGGGCCGAAGTGGACGTAAAAGCTGAACGGGCTGACGGCTATGAAGGGGGACGTGCTCTCCTCCTCCGCCTGCGATGCCTAGTCACGTTCACTCTTTCACTGCACTATACCTGTAGGGATTGATTGAGGGAGACTTTGTTTTGCGAGTTGGTAAATGCTCGCTTCTTCCTGTTTTCTTTTTCTCATTTTTCAAATCATGCATTTTCATTTAGGTCTAATGTATTACGGGGAGGAGGAGGAGGAGGCGGACCTTTGACGTAGCTGAGTACTTGGTTGTCCTTTCCTTCCTACTTGCATGCCTTACACCACCGACTGCATTGTGTTGGTCGACGCTGGAGGTTGACGACCAAGGGAATCGCCGAGGGGCGCTCTTGAGCCCCTTTGTTTGCTTTACCCCTTGTTGTTTTGGGTAAGAAGACGCTTCGAGCTGCGCCACTGAGAGTGACAGTAGCTTCTCAGCTCTTCTCTATGTGGCCAGTAGAATTTCAGTCGCAGTGTGTGAAATCGACTTGTCCTCTGTCTCATTGCCGCTACTACGTCTCCTTCCTGTCGTCTTCCTCGGTGGTGGCGGTGGTGGTGGTGGGAAAAGGTGAGGTGGGTGGGTGGGGCACTGCAGTACGCGCGTGTGGATTAGTGCAGGAGATGATGTTCCTACCTACCTGTGCCTAGGGGTTGGAGTTTATTTCAATAGGTGTGTCCTGTTGGAATGTGGCGCCAATGCCGGTTGGCGTGTGAGCACATGTCCGACCGACTGACTGACGTGGGCACAGTGGAGGTGTAAGTGAATTTCTAGCTTCTCGAGTAGACTTGTGACCTGTGGGTGGATGTTAGTCAATACACGCAAACACACACACACATGTGTGTACATTATCTTTACAACAGCCACGCGCCTGGCTTCAGTCCACTGATAGGGGAGATGAAGTTCCTGCAGACGGAGAGAGGGTCAAACAGTACCACCCGAATTACTACGAGTAGGCTGCACAGTAACCTCTCACTTTTGTGAACAAAGCGCACCCACATCTCCAAAGAGGCCCTTTTAAGATCACTCACGAGTCCCCCTCTGCTGAGCAGTTGGTAATGCGAACTGGAGACGCATCAGTGAAAGGGCATTTGGGAAGGCGAATAGAGGGATTAAGGCAATCCGTTGGGTGGGAAAAGTGCTATTTTATACTTTGGTGGTGCGATAACGTGAAAGCCTGGCTGGTTGTCAATGCTATTTGCATCAGCATGGCAAATTGGAGGCCACTGCATAGCCAATGTGAGACAATAACACTCAGTGGAACCGGGGGAATGACCAAACAGATGGGAGGAGGTAGACCCACTTGTCGGTTTTTTGAAATAATTTCACACCTCCTCCTCACGATCGACGCAATTGACAGAAGACTAAACGATTTGGGTCATTTAAAACTGGTCACAAAATTTGGTTACACATTTGACGAAAAGTGTTTATTTAAAAGCTGCCAGTGATGGAGGGAGGGAGGGAGAGAGCTGATGCACCCCTACAAACCAGTCCTACCAACACCTCAGTGAGGCAAAACTGAGATCTCACCCACTTCAGACAACTAAATGCCCGAACCTAAGATTTTTGCAGACACAATGTCGATGTTATTTGTGGGTACGGTCAGGTGAATGCAGTCACTGCCTAAACTGTGAACTCTTCTTTGTTAATCCAGTGCACAATTGTGTAAATTGTAGATTTGAAGTAGATGCCTACCTACCTTCCATTTGACGGCTTCACAAAGCGCAAATGGAAGGACTGTACTTTGTTGAGGAATGATGGCGTTGTGGACTGCTTCGATGCCTTGCTGGCTGCAATGCAGAAGATGTGGCAGTCGAGTAGCCGAGTCGTCATCTTCAATGACAATCAGTGTGTTCACCACGGCTTTTCAGCCTCCTGCATCCCCTCAGTTAGAAAGTGAGTGTTGCTTGGAGGATTCAAGTGCGCCAGCAATAGCCCAATCGAGATGTGGGTTATGTATGGCGAAAGAATGGAGGTGCTAGAATGGAGCGAAATGGAGCCCAATGTGTTTGGAGAAGGACCAAGTGATACTGTGCGTGAATTTGCCGCAACTGCTAGGTGAACGCAACACAGCACAGACGCTTACACCTCAAGACACTCTTGGGTTCACGTGAAATGCATGATTTACGACATTTCAACCTGGCAATGCAGGTGGTAGGATTTTCGCCCAAGGGTTAACGAAAGCGCGAGTGGATTTGCTTCGATGAGTGGAACCTTCGCTTCACGTTCCACACTCGCCCTTCTATGCAGAGATAGGCGGAAAAGTTGCACGAAACCCACTTCCACTTGTGATTTGAAGAGCATTCATTGACATTAGGATTCCCTTGATGTTTCAATCCCCCTATTCTAAGGTCCGCATTTTTGCACTTTAGACTTCCCAGAACGCATTTCATCAAGACTGAACAAAGAGGACCCAAAAAACACCAAATTTCCGCTGGAGGCAGCACTTACCTCAGCAAACTAGACGGTGCCCTTCTAACAGAAGAGAGTCATCATCACTGCACTCATTGCAGGTTCTTTCGCCTAAATAATCACGCCGACTGCAGTCACTTGGTGTGACCAGCCAATCTCCTCTCAGAAACCGCAACACACAACCACCTCTCATTACTTTTATTCCCCTCAATACAAACAACAGGCCCATCAACAATGATATGGTCATATGGAACACACGACGCGCATACACGTGTCGCCAGGTGACGAGAAAAGAAGGAAGAAGTCCCACCAACGCGTTGAAGCCGTATCTTCAGCAGGCCCAATCAATTCCCACAGATGCCAACGCATCCACCAGCACCACATACCACCTGAAGGAGAACGCATCAACTCATTCTTCCAGCACATGAAAGCACCACGCATATATCTATATCAAAAATAGATGCATGAAATACCGCGAACATATACATGCTCCCAACTTGCCTTATAATTCCAGTCCTTTTCAACTTCTGCTGTAATAGCCTCCAATCGACCATCCTTCCCACGCGTTCATGCATCCATCCATCCATTTATCGACTGCAACTCAACTCAACTCCTATTAACTTCCACCAGCACCACAACCACTCATTTTCCTCACTGCTCCACGCAGCGAAGTGAGAAGACACCCATTGGTGTCTATGGCCCTCTTACTCATGCCTGCCATGAATAACTCTTGAATCTTGTGGGTCGAAATTCGCCTAAAATATGGGTAAAAATGACCAAAAGTGTGTGTCCACAAGTCCTGCAATGTTTTTGGAAATTGGCTTTCTGTGTGGCAAAATCTACTCAAAGCTGTCTTTCTGTATCTGCACCTACCAAACCACATCCCCATCTACCTATTCAACAAGCCTCCTCCAAGTTGTTAGCACTCTTAGGCAGATATTTAGTGGAAAAATAAAGCGCCACACAGCATGTCACACTTTGTCACTTCATTTCTCATTTCCATAGTAATGATTAGTGTCCTTACTTAAGGAAGGCTACGAGACGTCTATGGTTGTGGCTTAGGCCTGCAGTGGTGAGAGATTTAAGCGACGCTACTGGGAAGGCAGTGATCCACTGGAGGTGGAACTACAGAACAGTGATTCGAATGGGTTAACGCATTAGTTGCAATCTATGAGTGTAACAAACAGCCCTTCAAATGCCATTTCTCATTTAACCAATTGACACCGATGATTTATTTGCTTTAGAAACGTCGACAAGTAAATGAGTCGAGGTACGTTTTGCAATTGAGTGCATCCACGTACAGCAGCAACTGATGTTGGATTGTTCGTGCTTCCTTCCATCCATCCATCACAATTCGAATTTCAATGGGGAATTTCTACTGTGTTCTGAAGGGATTACAAGGAGTGTCACTCCATAAGTGGCTTCATTTGATAAATTGTGACATGGAGGTCCTTGGTAGCAATTCCATTGGACACCGTGTGTCAATGTGTTCTATTTGCGCAGGTCTCCAAGTCACTTTCGCATCGGCTTCTTCTATTCGATTGAGACGCCGACTGTTGTGATCGTAGCTGCACCAATCGTGCGAGACATGACTGCAAAGTCTACGACTACACACAGCCAATTGAGCGTGCACACACAGATCCGATCTTACCACCAGTCCTCACGGCACTCTCTAATAATTAACGCGATGTTTCGACAGGGAAGCGTCGGGGAAGGCAGAAGCACTGGAAAGATGAGAGGCAGTGTAGACAAAAATGGAGATGGTTAAGAGTGATTGGGCAAGTCGATGTGCTCCTTCGTGGATTGGATCCTTCAGTGTGCAAGTGTTTAACTTTAAGTCAAGTCGTTGGAGTGAGACAAAGAGAAGCACGACATCGGTCATCCCATTCTTTCACTCATTCAATGCGTCGTAGCGTTACATGATTTTGTTCCCATTCGACGCAATGATTTGCCTTGGCCTTTAGGGAGACAGTTCTTAACCCCCATCCCCAAACTCATGCTTGATGCTATTCCATCAGAGAGGAGGACCTGCTCGCCTCTGTCTAGCCTAGGTTACCTTGACGCGAGTTCGATGGTACACTTGGCATTGTCGACACTAGTGCTTGCGTGGAGAAAGGCAGCTTCTGGGTGTTTTGGGTAAGACAACGCATTGGAACACAAAATCCCTAGCAAAGAGAGGCATTCAGATTTGGCACTGATACCTTCGTGAATGGTAAACTGGTGTGGAATTCTACTTGGTCTGCCTTGTAATGGGTACCCTGAAAGACATTCTCTTTCCCAGTGAACATTCTGTGCCATTTGGTTATATGAGTGTAACAAACAGCCCTTCAAATGCCATTTCTCATTTAACCAATTGACACCGATGATTTATTTGCTTTAGAAACGTCGACAAGTAAATGAGTCGAGGTACGTTTTGCAATTGAGTGCATCCACGTACAGCAGCAACTGATGTTGGATTGTTCGTGCTTCCTTCCATCCATCCATCACAATTCGAATTTCAATGGGGAATTTCTACTGTGTTCTGAAGGGATTACAAGGAGTGTCACTCCATAAGTGGCTTCATTTGATAAATTGTGACATGGAGGTCCTTGGTAGCAATTCCATTGGACACCGTGTGTCAATGTGTTCTATTTGCGCAGGTCTCCAAGTCACTTTCGCATCGGCTTCTTCTATTCGATTGAGACGCCGACTGTTGTGAT